>WYDI02028211.1:55491-154119 GCA_009867235.2 Psittacus erithacus | reverse complement strand
TCCCTGCCCATGGCAGGGGGGTTGGAACTGGATGATCTTAAGGTCCTTTCCAAACCTAACTATTCTATGATTCTAAGTATCAGAAGTCAGGCTTTAACTCTGTCAACACAACTTTCTAATTAAACCACTGCAAACAAGAGCAGTCACTCTCCAGTTCACATCCACTGCTATGACACATGAATTCTGCAACAGGACAAGAAAAATAGGGAAGGCAAGGACTGTTTTGAGACTCTGCAGAAATCTAGTACGCAAAGTGTGAACTGATGCAAGGAATACCCCTGAAAGATTCCCTAGCCTCCTGATCAAGTACATTTCCTCAACAGCTCCCTGCAGAGCTGTGAAGCAGTTCTGGGCGAGGATGATGGATTTTGGAAGCCCCTTGCTTTTAATTGTCCTCTTCCTCCTTTTTTTTGCTGCTTTGTTACTAGCTCCCAGCTTCCTGGATTAATGCCCTCCTTTTCTGTATGTGCTAAGGTGGACGCTTGTGGTCTCTGCACAGTTTGGGCCTGGAGCATGCACTCCAGCTCCCTCTCAGCTTCCCTGGTATCTCTTAGCCTATTGACAGCATCCAGCAGCTCAGCCACTGCTGCAGAAGGACCTCCACCAGGGCACACCGAGTGCAGCCCTACCCATTGTGCACCCTCACCTCAAGAGTGAGGCACTCTCTACACTCCAAGCTCTGCGCTGCAACCTCCCCTCTCATTGGCTCTGTCTGGTGCTGACGCTGGCCACCACCGGGGCAGCCAGAGCAGAGCTCCCACACCAGGCTCTGAGGTGAGTGCTCACCATCGTGCTCGCCACCCCGCTCGCCCTGTCTGCACCAACTGCCTGCATCAACAGCAGGTGCCAAGTGCTGCGCCATGCCCTGCTCACCGTGCTCCGTGTCGCTTGCCATTAGAATTAGCATTCTAAAAGCCAAACAAATCCTGTTCCTTCATTTGGCTTTGACAAACCCTGCAATCTCTTTCAGCCATCCTGGGTTCTCGCAAGAAGAAAGGCTCTGAAGAGGGCATGGAGGTTTCACAGAGCACAGGGAACAGAGGCATACAGGAATGAGGCATTTTCACTGTCAAGGCACTAGAAACAAGGGAAAGGCTGAAATATCCTTTGCACTGGAGCTGCCCCTGCAGGACAAAAGCAGTCCTGGGCATAGCAAGTGAGGGGGAAGGAAGATCGAGATTCATTGCTTCCAGATGCGTTACTCAGCAAAGAGCTTTCTGGGGAAGAAGACTTCCTGCATAGCTAGCAATGATTCACAAACTCTCCCAGGCATTTTGACAAACCCAGCCATTACCCTCTTCATCTTGGACAGCTCCCATTTCAGCAAATTGGTAACACTCGTCAGCATCTGCTTCTCTCCCACCCACTATTTCTGATCTCTTCAAAGTCCTTTGTTTAATATATTCAGGGTGTTTTCATTATGTTCTGGGTTTATCCTAAAGCTGAATCCATTCAGATGCAGCTGAAAATGTGTTTCCCCACAAGAATTTGCCTGCTACGGCAGAAATGTAGCAAAAAAAAGAGGCAGCAAGCACGTTTAAAGCACCTCTCCCTCTTGCAGTTGGAATATGCTCCTCCAGGATGCCTTTGAACCCTCAGTGCATTTGAATTCGGGCCCAATAAGGCACCACTGGCCTCAGCAAGAACTCATGCTGAAGCAATTTGGTAACACTATCCTCTTGCTAGGGAATACTCTTTGTTGCATGGGAATGTTACAATGTCGTCTTTCCAATTGTTTGTGTTAAAATAAGTTATGATTCCCAAAGCCACCTCTGGAAAATTACTAACAAGCAGCATTTAAGAGGTAGTGACACGGCAATAAAAAACCAGTTCTGCGCTGCTACACAGGTCATTAAAGACACACACACACTAGTTACAGGGAACCTAGCATCCTACCCATCCATGAACAATAAACCATCCCAAAAGTGTCCCCTTCAAAAGCAACTATCCTAAAAGGAGTTATGTAGCGCTGAGAGTCTAAGCATTTAAGCGAGACAAAGCTGTAGAGAGTGGAAACATCTTTTTACAGATCCAGACAAACAACTGGAAGAAATCAGACAAGCTTCAAGCATACAAACTCTCCTTTGGGTCTCTTCCCCATAAGCCAGAGCTCTGTTGTGGAGGTATTTTAGACACAGCATATAAACCACAATAGATGTCATTTGGAAATGAACTTTTCTATATAACTACAATAGATGTCATTTGGAAATTAACATTTCTATATTTCCCCACAGACAGAACCCTCAGTGTTATCAGAAATAGTGTGCTATTGCTCTGCACAATAGCTGAGTGGGAAATGAACACAATATCTTAGCTCTGATACCTGGTTTATGTTGAATTCTGATGGCTGAAAGATCTCAGAGCTTCTAAATACAAGCCACTTCTTTCATTCAAACCTCTTCTCTTCTCTCAGCCCCCAGTTTACACCCATTAGAAAGGATGTCTGGCTTCTCCTTCCATTCCCAGGTGTGCGCATGAGGATGGCAAGGAGGAGATACTTATATCTTCTTAGTGGTAAGTCGCTATTTTTCAAACCTGTCTCCTCAAGGCACAAACAGCGGCTTGCAAAGTGGTACAGGAAAGGAGTGCAAGTTACACTACTATAAAGAAAAACCACTAACTTTTTTAAGTTGGAGTTTGGTCTTCCATGGTATGAATTAACCAGGGTAAGCAGAAATGGCCAGGTTCAAGACGAGTTCTGGAAATTCCTTTTTTTTTCCCTTTGTGAAGTGTAAAAACAGTAGCAATTGCACCCTCTGCATCCAGCAGTTGTGGTTAGATAAAGTATTTGGCATCAAACTCCCTCCTGCAATATTACAAGCCTGGTAAAGGACCCATAATAAGCCAGTGTTCACCCAGAGTCTCTATTTGGTCAGGATGGGCCTTGCTGCAACACAGTAATTCCGTCCCTGGACCAGAGCAAGGAGAAATTTAACCATCTGCTCTGCTTGCCACAGGCTCTCATGGTGTATGCGAGCACATGCTGTTAAATCTTGGTGATGTGACAGTTTCAAAAGTTCACACACGAGACTGTGGCCCATCACACATGAGAGTGTGGACCATCCAGCAGCTACAAACTGCTGCACTCTGCAGCCATTCAAACTTCTGCATCAAAATTGAGACCATCATGGCAATCCATGCTCCAAAATCAGAACCTCCCATTGCTTTAGCTGCAAGTATCATTATCACTAACCATTTCTGACTGTGAGACATGGTTTTAAGCCAACATGCATTTTACCTCAAATCGACTCAATTTATCTCACATTTGTCACATGTAATGAAAATTATCTGAAGCTTTGACCTTAAAAAACACAGATTAATACTTCACTAGGAATAATTTCAACAAGCTGCTGATACGCATAACTGTGGAACATCTACTAAAGGGAAGAATGAAAATGGAGCAGTGAAAATAGAGTTAATAACCAGGTATCTACATAGAGTAGAGAAATAGCAAAGCTTAATTACTACATATAAAACATACACGTACTTAGCAAGTCTGTTCATAGACATATTTAAGTTTGTTTAAAATATGATCACTCATCCTTTTTAGCACTATCAGACACTTTAATGTCAGCTTGTTCTAAATTTGAAGAGTCATTTCACCCCTGCTAACAAACCAGGCCAAGTATTCTATGAATGCCTACTTTTGCTACCAACTGCTTCACACTACACTTTGGTATCTCCAAGATTATTCCTTTCTCCACCCCATTTAGCATCCCTTTATCTCTTTGTTACCTCTAACTTGGATGCTAAAATCCAATGTATATGAAAGCTTTAATCCAATATATATAAAAGCTCTCAAAGCTGCATAGGAGTAGACAAGCACCTACATTTTATAGATGGGTTGTTTTGTCCAAACTGGCAATTCCAGGAAAGGACTTTAAAAATAATCTGGAAGTCCCAATTCCAATGCAACATTGAAATTCAGCTATAGTGATATAGTGATAAATTCAGCTATTCTAATGGCTTATAGCTCCCATTAGAATGGAAATACTCTTTTTATAAAGGATCTGGTGCACATAAGGCAGCATAACTCTGCTTAATAGGAAGTCAGAACGGAAGAGGAAAAAAAAAAACCAGCTGAAAACTTACATTACAGGATGCAGCAACTGAAATATGCACCCCCCCTGGGCCCTGAGCCACAGTGGTTGCCAAACCTTAGCGTAAGAAACTCCACCCTCCTCTGCAGGACTAGTTTGGTTATTCCTGACAATTACAAGGACTGGTAACAGAGATTAAGCTGGCAGGAATAACATGAAAAATGGACAAATTGTTCATGTATCTTGGTCACTGAATGTCACTAACCCTGGCTTACATTTACAGTCCCTTCTAAACAGTGTTCTGAGCACAGAACAGCTTGCTGGGCTGTCTTTTGGAAAGCATGTTAACAAACAGCTTGGGGATTTGAGAAGTTCCCACAACTTAATACTAATGAGGCAAAAAATACTTTATAATCCTAAGCATTTCATTAAAAAGTGATCTGGGAAACCTGCAAAAGTGACTCTTTACCTCTTCGGTTTCCCTTTAAACTGTCTCACCTCTAGGAAAAAGCAGAGTTAATTTCTGCTCCCTCCTGAGACGCTTCCATATTTATCTACAACAGGAAGGGTGGCACTTCCTGCACACCCTGGGATTCGAGCAAAGGTTGAATGCAAATGACCACAAGCCCTCATGCAGGGCATTTCACTCCCTATCAGCATGTGCGTGGGTTTTAACCTATTACACAACTTAGCCCCACAGTTACTTACCTATTTTACTACTATGCCTAGGCCAGGCAGAAATATTTTGCAGCAGCACTGAACCCAATTCTTCTAGTAAAACAAGCGATGTTTGAAAAGAAAACATCAAATTACTATTATTCCTAAAGGCTTCAACTTTGTTTGAGGGAGTCAACAGTAGTACCTACACAGAGGTTCAGCCTAGCCAAGTGCTGTGTGTGCTGGCCCTGGCTGAACACAGCGCAATATGCACGTTGGCTCCATGCATGTGAATAGCTCCAAGGAAGCCATACGGATATTCTGTGTAATTAAAGTTAGCTACACATCAGACTTTTAGTGCTAAGCTGCTGAAATCTAAAGGAAAGCCAAAGAGCTCCAATACATCAATGATCAAATGGTAGAATGGTTCCAGAGTCAAATAGAATCATGTCACATTTAAATTACCCTATAACCTAATGCTCCCTATCCCCCTGAGCAACAAAGGTGCCAGTCAGCCTTGCCAGGTGATGCTGCAATTTTAGTGAAATCAATGGACTTGTCAACTGTGTGCAAGGCTGAATGTGCCCACTGACATTGAAGCATTCCTCTTACTGTTCTTTTTATACTTTTATCATTTGTACTGCACAGAACCTGGATCCTCAGTGATGGACCACAGCTTGGCGATGAAGCCAGCAAGAGGCAGGTGGACAGAGGCACAGTGAGGGTGATGGTGACTGCCAGTAGGCAGGAAGACGGCAGAATTAAAGGAGGAGAGAACAAATCTGCAATAGAGGAAGTGTGCTTGGTCATGAGATTTCCTCCAGGGGCTCTCTATGGAGGAACAGTAGGAGTAAAGGAAGCAGAGGCTGGGAGAGGGAAATGGAGCCTTTGAGAGGAAAGGAGTAGGCGGGAGGAAAGAGGACAGACACTGTGACGCAGAAGGGCAGCGAGGTGAGAGCCATGTGTGAGCAGCTACAAAAGAAACTGCTGTGAAAGCTGCCCCACTAAGCAGCTCAGATGCATTCTCACCTCCTGGGAGGAAAGGGAGAGAAAACAGTCAAGGTCGTGCCCAGCTTATTACAAATACTGGGCACAGACGGTGATCTGCACTGCGCTCCACGATAACCTAGTGTAAGTGGAACACCTGGCAAGGGGACAAGCTGCATTCATTTGGCATTATTTAGGAGTCCATCCAGATCTGAATGTCTGCCAAGTTCAGGAGGTTGCCAGGGCTGGGATTTCAGTTCCAGCCCACTTTTATCAGTTGAAACAAAAAGAAAACAAAACATGGCTGCTTAGACGAAAGCACTTCTAAGGAAATAGAGATTTGTGGCTTATCTGTGCACAGCTCAGTGGCTTAGCTAACCAACACAAAGCTAAGCGATACAAACAGCTTTGAAGCAAGCAAATTGGAACCTAAGCTACCCTAATTTCTCTTTCCCAGCACCCTTACCTCTTCCTCCAGTTTCACCACCTTGGCCTGAGCATTGTTCAAGGCTTGGTCTCGGATCTCAATGTGTCTCCGTTGGTCCTCGTTGGTGGAGCGCGCAGCAGCAAGTTCTATTTCCAGTTTCTCTTTTTCCCGCTGTGTTTCCTTGTCTATGAAAACAAAGTGAGAATTATCAATGGACAGCACTTGTCTTTACCCGGTTTTCAGGAGTCTTTCACTCCAGAGGTGAAGGAAAGATTCTTCTAGAACTTCTTAAGAGAGAGAACGCAAATCTAGTACTAAGTGGGGAAAAAACAGGTACATGGCTTTCAAGGAAGAGGAGAATTTGTAACCCTGAAAAACAAGCATGGTACCTTCAAGTACTGGTGAGAAGGATTAAAAGATGCATCACTCAGTACCATCAGGTAATTTGCTCTGATTATGCAGATGGTTAGTGACACTTGGCACCTCTTTAGGCTTGAGCTTTCAGCAGCAGAAAACGGAGTGGTTTTAATTCCAGAGAGATTAGAGAGGAGACAGCAGACTTCTGTGACTGAAAAACTTGTGCTCTTTTTTTTCACACTGACCCCACAAACAGGAAGGCTGTTCTGCCTGGGGTAGCTGTCCTTCTCAAAGTAACACCCAGTTGTCCCACTCTGCTGTCAGTACCATCAGAGAAGACAGAAAGCAAGTGAGCAATAAGAACTCTTCAGTCTTCCTCTATAGCACTTAAAAATGACCCCCCGGGCCAGAGGCACATGTATCTGTTCTGTCACTGCTTAAAGCAGACCTGCAGCTCAAGAAAGCCTTTTGCCCAGCACTGAGAGCTCATGTCTGATCCTTTAAAGGCACTCAAGCACAGTGGCCAGTCCTTTGCTGCTGCTCTGCAGAAAGCTGGACTGAGTGGGAGCAGTTCTGCTGTGTTTCAGGAGCAGGGAAACTGCCTTCATAAAAAAATAAATGATAAAATAATTGAGGAATGGAGAAATTATCACACAGGGGTGTAAAGCAAAGCCACAACACAGAGCTGATGTCCTCTGTATATGCTGTCATTCCCAGCTCAAGCCAACCAGTTATAATGATAACATTAACACCCTTGCTGGATACATAACCACAAAATACTCCCTGGAGTGATCTACACCCATCACTGATGACACCAGAGAAACTGCATTCCAGAAACCAGAATCCCACGACAAAGGAATGAGGACAAGGAGTGGAAAGCTTGAAAAACAGGAACTAGATCCTAGGTGTTAGGACAGATTGCATATGGAATACACAGTTTGTGCAAGCATGTGCATTAACTATATTTACAGGACCACAATTATTCCCTTTCTTCTGCCAGCAGAGAGCCAGGAGCAAAGCTTTAGCAACACGGAGTAGCTAAAGATTCCCTTTTGCTACAGAATCAACGCAGCCCACACACAGGTTGCAAAACTAACCTGTCCACCAACAGCACCCAAAACTCTCCAAACCCTGACTGCAACTCACAGCTAGCCTGTGACATGAGACAAGGACAAAGGCTAATGTCACTGCCTGCCTATTCTTTTCCCCATTGCTCCCATTCCAGTATTTCTCCTCCACCCAAGAAATTAATTGCTGACAGTGTCAGCATGCTAAAATGTGCTGTAGAAAATGGCAGAGATGAGACAGGGTGGCATTAAGCCAGCAGGTATCAGTCAGTGCCTGCAGTCTGTTTGTTCATCTGTACATGCTCGCAATGAGGCTTTTGGAGGTTTTATTGCAGGCTTTTCCCCAAATGAGAACTGCTTCACTTGACAGGAGCCTACAGCACCCATAGAAATGCTGGGACTGAGGAAACATAGCACTATGGCTTCCATGTTCATCCAAAAGGAGCAACTGAGTGTGAGGCCTCACAGCTTTGACGTCCCCACCTCTCTGGGTGAAGGTATGAAGCACAAAGTCCACCCAACTAGTCTGAATATGCGACTAAACTCATAGACTTTTCACTATCACCAGAAGTTTTGAATTCCCACCCTGATGACAGCCATCTGCTTGCAATGTAATCCACAAGGAATAAGCTAAATACAACACAAGAGAGGGATACCAGCATTTGACAGAGTAGAAGCAGTGTGTTACACCACAGAAAATCTCTATTTTGCAATTTTATTGCATTACCTTTTATGTAACAATTGGAGAAAAGTGAGCATTGTCAGAAGGGTGGAGTACACCATGGGATGAGAGAAAAGCTGGCTCGCCGCCGTCGGCCTCAAGACATTTCAGTACAAAGGAAAAGCAGCATTTCACATCAGTCATTTTGGTTTGCCTTGTGATAAATCCACTGCTGTGGACAGAATTCATGACCCTTACCCAGCCCAGCATACTGCAGGCAGTGTTCATCTCCTTTATATTTGCAGAACTGGATAGTGCAGTGGCAAATTAAAGAGGAAAGAGATAAGAGATCTACCAGATTCCAGTCTCACTGGCCTTAATTCATGCCAGGACTCTTGTTAGCCTGAAAAGGTTTAATTCCAAAGGGGACAAAATAGGTGGCCAAACTATCCTGTATATTATGCGGTAAACACTAATCTGGCAGTTTAATTGCAAACTCTAATCTGGCAGTTTAATTGCAAACTATGTTTGCTTCAAAAGTCTCTAAAAAAGGGGCACCAAATGGACTTTACATATTGACAGAAAAGGAATTTTTGAATCCTTTCTCCACTGCCAGTTTTGGACTGTCACTGCTTTGATATCCATCCTGGTAGAAAACTGACAGATCTGAACTACAGTAACCTGCTGCATTGTTATCCTTCCCAGGACGGCTGGAGCACTGGTACTGACTCCACTCACTAACTCACTCATAACTCACTTTGTGCAAAGAGTTGAGAGATGGTTTTCCGATTGTCTTCAGACCCCTCAAATTCCTTCTCTGCCAGCTGCTTGTTGGCTGTCTCCATGCGCTCTGCAGAAGTTTTCAACAGAAGGAACACTAAGTCATTAAAACTTTTCAAGCACTATGCCACATCTGCTCAGGACATTTCCAATGCAATTCCCCATTAGGGGAACAGACCTCCTAATTCTACGCAGCCAAAACCAGAAGCTAGAACCCACTTTTGAAATGTTTCCAATTATGTCCTTCAGAAAATCTTCTCAGTGAGACAAAACAGGTTAAATAAAATGCCCAAGAAATTACTTTAAACAGTTACAACACATAAAAAGTGAATTTTTTCAATTTTTACAAACATTAAGACACCTTATTCTTTCCACCCAAATAAATCTCACTGCGCAATTAAAAGATTCCCTTTTAATTCCCCATTAAATGTAAATAGTTAGAAGATTAAATCACTGTTGTCCAGTTACCTGACTTCAGGTGAAACTGGAGAACCCTAAGGACAGGTTACTGATTCTGCTGCTGCAAGCTGTTAGGAATTTATGTCAGTCTATGAAGGTGAGAATTAAATGTTTATGCTGTGTTTTATAATGAATAAGATTATATAATGCAGGCCTTCATGTACTGTCCCTCTCAACAGCACTGGCCTTACTTCTTGAATGCAAAACAATTTCTGGGAACATAGCCTCAGTAAGAGACATGGGGCAGTGAGAGCAGATGACATACAGACAATCAGAAGGGGTTTGCAAAAAAATTAAGTTTAGAGTTTAAAAACCTGATTGTTCCCTTTAAACACCCCAAATTGCACATGGTTTTCACCTTTCAAGCTAATGGTAAAACTTTGACCCATGTTAAGGTCGAATACTATTCAACATCACTCCCCACTGTCAGCCATCATACTGCCTCAGCCTCTTAGTATGAACCAGACACTAATAACATCTCACTCTGGAAAAGGAAGGGAGATCCAAAAAACCAGATGCCTACACTGATAAGAACTGACAAGACCTTCAGGAAGAACAGGGAGTCTGCAGTTTGTATGTCAGTGCAAAAAGGTCACTGGACAGGAAATAAAGTGAACATGCCTGGTGTGGGATTAGGCAGTCAGCAAAACGTCTTTCCATTTGTATAAACGGAACAAATTGTACAAATTGTGTCTAGGATATAAGACAAGAGAGAATTCCAGGGTTGCATCTGGTTTATACTATTTGGCTTATCACATGTTTCTTCTCAATGAGAAACAGGCTGGAAATGAGAGACTACAGCACCCTCCTAAACCTGTCGTTTCCATACTTGCAGCAAGCACTTAAAAGCTCAGGCTGCTGAACATACCTGAGTATCCTGTCACAGTCAGGTTGTCAACAGACACAGTGAATTCTACAGAAGAACACTGTCCTGCCAAGGAAGTACAACAATAAAAACACCCCAACATTGAAGAAGATAAGTTTTACTTCATTCACCTCTTAGATCCCTGTTGAAATCATGAAGCCTACGAATTTCTCCCTCCAGTTTGTTTCTCATAGCCTTTTCCAGGGCATCACGTTTAGAGGATGATTTCTCCAGGTTTTTGTATGCCTCTGAAACTTGCTGAATTTCTGTTTCCAGCTGCAGTGGAAGTGAAAACAAGCACTTACTCACAATTATTCAAGTTGAGAAAGGAGATCATTTCCTCACAAGTTTTTTTTATTGAAGAAACCTACACCTATACATTAAGTAAAACAACAGTCTCAGGTTTGTGATGGCTCCTTCTGCATAAAGGACACCAGTGGTTCAAAGATCTAGACTCTCCTTCCAGATTCTAGTCCTGTTTATCCAATACAAAAGCATAGATAAAGCAAACTGAAGAAGCGCAAAGGTAATCTATTATTTTCTAAGACAGGGGCAGTTTGGGACTACTGTCAGTATGGGCAAAATGCATTTCTATAAATAGCTAGTGCGGTATCAAGCGAGTAAGAAAAATAAAAAAGAAAGGCAGACAAAACTATGCTACAAAAACACCAGTGTCAGATCCCGTGTTACTGATGAACTCTGCAGCTCTGCAACTGTTATGGTCCAAAACCCATAATCAAACCTCCTGATGTTCTCTGTTCACTTTTCTACAACTTAGCTGTTCTTTTAAATAGTCAATTTACTAAATGAGGGAAAAGCAACATTTGCAGTAAAATGTTATACCCTTCCTTCTAGCTTTTCGTGTGAAGTTTCTCTCACCACTCAGAGCAGAAAGAGATTCAGTTCGAACTCTCCTTACTAGGCATGGTTCATTGCTATGGAAGCATGGATGCATGTAACAGCAAACCCTATCAGCACTCCACAGCAAGTGATCAACAGGAGGGTGGAGGAAAGTGCATTTTTATCCTTCTTTCATTATGAGGAAGCTGTCAAACATTTCTCTAACGCATTTCTTTGCCAGAGACTTTCCAAAAAAAAAAAACCCAAACAACAAAATGAACCTATGTCCTTGGGAAGAGGTAACATAGGGAATACCTATGTGTGAAAAGCCAGACTGGTCATCTGAACTCAAACACGTGTTTTAGGCAGCCACTCATTTTTCTGGCCCTGAAGACTGCTCAGTGCAAAGAGCAGAGCAAGACCCAGAAAGTATTAAATTGCAAGTAGCATCAGCCCCTTCACAGCTGCAAGGCACAAGCAAAGCTGACCTGCTGCCCAGTGTTAAACCACAGGTCACCAAGAAGTTACTTCTATGAGGCTACAATGAAAATACCTCTACACATGCATGTTAATGATGGGTCTCATTGGGATATTTCTTTTAAAACGTTTTAGCATCACTATCCTACTTGTTTCATAAAGCCAAAGATAGCAAATAGGTCCATTCAAACCAAGATATTTAGTTTTCACAGAAGTTGTGTGGCATTGAGAGGGCGACAAAAGAAGTGTTAGTTTCAGTCCTACAGTCCAAATGTCTTTAACGTAGCCATAGCAGCCTTGTACTTGCCTTGCACAGTGTCCCGCCAACCAGTTTTGTGGCAACATCCCCTGTTGCCTCCTTGAGTGACTATGGCCCCATGTCATTCCAATCAGGCCCTTCCTGCAGTCTCTAAAGTCTTTTAGACTGATGGGAAAATGAAGCCTGCTGCCATCCTGGGCATAAGAACACTAGCTTTAATTTAACCAGTGTAAGCAAGCCAAGCAGTCAGCCTCTTCAAGACAGCTGATGAGGATGCTCATTTGAGCATGGTCAATAAACTGTTAGAATAAAATTGAGGGCTTTGGTTTTATCTTCTGACAAAGTTAAGCTGATTCCTTGGGGGACAGGATACAGACTAATCAATCTGCATGTAAAAGACTCCCAAGTAGGTAATCAATCCCTTAGGCAAGGAATGTAACAGTTGCAGATGAGATGATTCAGTTATAGACAATACTAGACACAGGAAAGTGCCTAAAACACCCACCTTTTGCAGCCGGGCTACTTTCTCATAACATCCATCCAGCTCCTGTCGTAGAGACCGGTTCTCTTCTGACAGGATTTCCACCATCTGCTGAGCCCTGGAAACTATGGCAAAAGGATCTACTTGCATCTGTTGATACGGGGAAGGTATTTGCTGAGCCCGGGACATTACTGTATAGGAATCTCCTTGCTGCTGCTGCGGTCCTAGGAAGGGCTGGCATAGTCGGTACAAGTCCCCCTGGTGGACTTGGTTTGACAAGAATGGCTGCTGGGTCCGTGGCAGAATTCCAGGATCTCCTTGGCTTGGAGTCAGAGGTTGCTGATGCTGGGAAGGGGACAGTCTGGACGGCGGTGGGGATTGAAGCAAAGTCAAAGATCCCAGGGATGTCAAGGAAGAAGTTGGGCTGTGGTGGTGAGGTGGTCTCTGTTGTAACTGCAGCTGCACATCTGGGTTCTGCCTGGAAAACAGAGAGCAGGAGCACCATCAAAGTCATGCAGAAGATGGTGCACAAACCCAGTGAAGAAGTGTGGGATGACCCATGTAGCTCCTTTCCACAGACCTTCCCACACAAAAGACTCATATATGAGCTTTTCTTCATCTTTCCAAGTTTGTTATTAAAAAAAATTCACAATCAAATCATTATCAGAAAACACATTATAAATGCACGAAGGTCTTTCCTCTTGGGTCTATGCTGTACAGAAACACTAAGGGGAACTCCAGCAACAACTATTGACCAAAATTATAACTTTTCTCCACATTTTGTGGATAAAACAACTAAACTGTTAGGAATGGGCTCTTCCATTCTATCCTGAAATGTGTCATCTCTCATGAAGAAAACAGTGCAGGATACAGAGTTAAAGGGGATGGCTAAGCTCTACGTCAGCACCACTGATGTGAGCTTTTTGAAATATCAACCAACAAGTTGCAGCCTGGTCAAATGAGCCAGTTAAAGGGTCTGAAAACCAACCTAGGAATCAGAACCAGCCCTTTCATTCAGAACCACCTGCAGTTGATTTATTTACTGCTCCTAACAAAAGCCTCTGCAGGGTATCAAAGACAGATCTAGGAATCTGAAACCTGCTTGAGTCTATCACACAACTAACTCCAAGCTACACCAGCTCACATTTCCCAGGCGCTGGAGATCCCCAGCTCAACTTGTGCTGAATTAGCCAAGTACGAAACCTCTCTTAGAAGATTTGTGTGGATGTATTGTGCTTGGATGACCTCAGGAGGCAGGTTTTGCTTCCTCCTCCAAAGATAGTCAACCTTTAACTTCTCTGGGTGTTCTTTATTCTAACAGTTGAAGTCACTCCCTCTCCATGCTGCAGCCAGTCTCTTCTTAAGCACAGACCTCAGCCTGGTGCAGACACAGCCTGGCAGTTCAAGGTGTTCTGAAATACTCCTGTTCTGATGAAATTCCCTACTCTTCGGAATGCAGTTCAACCCTGCAGCTGGAAAACTACATGCTGTTGTTCCACCTGGCCATGGCTGCTACAGAATACCCCCATGGTTGCCTGTGTTCCCTATGTGCTTGCTCTGCTGAATGCAGCAGAGGTACTGGATGTACAGTACAGCCCACAGCACAGCTCTCCCACCACACCAAGAGCATTAATGGCACCTCAGTTGAAAACAGCAAGCAAGAAGCTGAACTGGGAGCTCAAGGGTTACACAAGGGGCTTCTCAGTCAATATGCTAACACTCAGCATCATCCTTCCTGTTCTCTGCAGAAAGAATGTATCAACTCTTCATAGGAGTCCAAAGAGGAAACAAAATGTCTGCATTACTCACATCTGGCTGGCAGCGCACAGAGGAGTTCGGACATTCTCAGCCCAGCACTGGGTTCACTTTTCAGTATCGCGCATCTCATGTCTCATTTTCCCTGCCTTCCAGCAGAGAAGATGCATAGAAACCTCCAAGCACACACTCAAATTCCTTAACGGAGAAACAAATCTAGTCTTTGTCACTTAGGAAAACCCCAAATAATTACTGTTCTAGTTACTGTTTCCCTCTTCCTCACACTCAGGTGACTGTGGACCCTACTAGCAATATTATTTCAGGAGCTGTATTCCCCCAGAAATGATCCTATGCAGCACAAGGATCTCAGGGGTGATGCAGAAGAGAGACGTGCAATTAATTTCCTCAGGAATGTGCAGTTTAGTAGCAGCACTTTGGTTTTTTTCCCTCCTGGGAAGCCAGCACTATTTATTGTTGCATTTACTGCATTACCCTTATTTGCCAGTTCTCATAATGAAAAATGAGGCAAAACCATCACATGCCATGCTCAGGGTTGTCTGCTTTGTCTCAGGTGGTTTCCAGCTCCTTTCCTAGCTCACCCAGTTATGCGCAGTGTTAAAACTGCATTTCCAGAAACCTTTGAGCTTATTCTTTACCTGACACCTCTGTTTTGATGTTATAATCAATTAGGGAATAACCCTGCTGTGACATTTAATCTCTGATGACCTACAGAGGTTAGATCAAAAGAGATACTTTGCCAGCCTGCCTCATGGATGCAATAAACCACATTTCAATTCTGAACCTTCGAAATACTCTTCCAGTCTGAAAACAACCTGAAGCGGTTACTCCGACTGACTTGATCTTGCGTGTTAGTGTTAAAAGCCTATTTAGGTGGACTGTTTAGATGCCAAAGTTAGTAATTTGAGCTATTTGACTAAAAGCATCTCATCAGAGACACATGGGCAGAATCTTGCCATTTCTGCAGAACCTGAGAGCTAATGAAAGGAGCACAAAGATGTCCAAAGGGAAATGACAGCAGCAGCTAAATTCTGAAGCCACAGTCTTCGTACTGACGTGCCTGGTGATGACTTTTTTTAAAACCTATTGTAAAGAACAACGCTAGGAAACCATGGCTGAGTATTTCTAAACAAGAGACATTTCCAAGAGTTCCAGCATCTTGGCTCTCACATCCAAAGCCTCTCACAGTCTTTAAATGACACCAATCTTGTGGGTTCAAGCTAAAACAGAATAGCTGGGAGCCTCTGGCTCTGTTGCATTACCAAAAGCACTAGAGCTTCGAAAATGTCCCAAATGTGTTTATATTCCCAGCAAAATGAGGTAACACAAC
The DNA here is from genome assembly GCA_009867235.2 of Psittacus erithacus. Taxonomy (NCBI): domain Eukaryota; kingdom Metazoa; phylum Chordata; class Aves; order Psittaciformes; family Psittacidae; genus Psittacus; species Psittacus erithacus. The sequence goes on along the minus strand of WYDI02028211.1, from coordinate 138,659 downwards.
ATCCGACCTTTAAAAAACATATAAAATCCTAGGAACCTCATTAAGATCTTCCATGCAAATTTGCACGTACATGTTCAAAGAACTCTTTAGCATCCCCACTGCTTCAATTTTGTCTTATACTGTGGGTTCAAACTACCTGGTTCTGAGATTCCTCAGATTAACATGAGAATTGCAGAATTTATTTCTCTGGTAAACCAATTTTGGACTGGGAGATTCCAAAAGGTAAATGAATGAACCCAACTGGATTTCTCAATATTTTTAAGTCAAGACTGCAAAATTCTAAGGTACAAATGACGACTGAGGTCACCTAACAGAATTGCTGATAGCACAGTAGCAGCAACTTTCCTCCATGAAAGATTCAGTCCTTGAGTAACCCTGCAGTAGTCATCAAAATTCCACCTGAACTAACCACGTCATGTAAGAATGCAGAAAGACTCTCAAAATACATGGAAAACAAAATTACACAATTTCCTTCCATTTGCCTCAGTGTCATGAAGAGCTGAAAAGTCCAAATACAGGAAAAAAACCTCAGAGCAACAATTCCCCCAGGTCTTTAAGTCTGAAAACATAACTGTAAGGGCCTCTTCATTTTGAAGACTGTATCACACAAGAATCTCTGCTTCCCTTACAGCCCCTGGCGTGTATTAGAAACACACACCAAGTACAAACTACAAGGGTCACATTAGCTTTTATGTCACAAAGACAGACCTATGGAGCAAGGGCAGCTCTGCAAGCAATCCCAGCCACTGGGAGTTCTGAGGCTGCCAAGACTGCAAACATAAGTCACACATGTTTGCAGGTAGAGCAGCAAAGTGGGGAGAGCAGAAATGGGAAGAGATTAGGAAAGGTCTCTGGCTTGTTAAAGTTTTTTCTGCCTTCCCAGGTTCTCCTGCCTATTTCACATTCAAGAAGCTACAGCTTCCTCTCTCTTCCACAGCCCCCCTGCATGAACAGGGACACGCTGACAGCAGGAGGGAGCAGACTTCACTTCATTAGGCAGTTGAAATCAAACCAATTCATTTTTGTTCTGCTTCCCAGTCATACCTGATTATCCCCCACTTTGATGCTGCTGAGGGGAACAGAGTGCACAGAAGTGATTTACTAATTATGGGACAAATTCTACAGACCTCTTTCTCAAAAAGTTTCTGTGAAGTCAACAGGATTAATCATCACAGCAGGAGCTCGGTCATTTGGGCTCCCAGCAGAGGACGGTGCTTGAATCAGAGAGACAGTGAGCTTCCTCTGCACCCAAAACAGCATCAGCTCCCACTGTTCTCCCACAAGAGACCCTGCAACCCCATCAGACACCAAGCCCAATACACCCATCTTCCCCTCTTAGACCTGCAGGTTTGTTTTCATCACCAGTAAAGTGTAATGTGCAATGGAGCTATTAGGGAGAGAACTGGATTTGGGAGCTTCACTCGCAGCCAGCCCTCTTCTGAACTGTCTTTACAATTTCCAAACAGCAGCCTGGATGCCTCCGGCATGCTCGGTATTTACATTAAACCAACATCATTACCAACACATACGTGTTCCCAAACTTACACCGCCCAGGAGCAGGTGAGGCAAAGAGTCTGCAGACTGGTTTAAACTCACCACACAGCCCATTCCTTTCCCAGACTGGGGAGGGTGAAGCATGAGAATGCTGTGAATTCCCCAATGTTTATCTTGCTCAACGAGTTTTATTTAAACCTCATCGTTAGGTCACCCTCAAATTCCCCCGAACAATGAGGGGAAAAACCCGCAGCAAAGGGTGCGGCTTCGCCAGCAGAAAGAAGGGGCTTTGTTTCCTTGACACACAGTTCAAAAAATGCACACATTTACCAACCCAAATTAATCCCCATAAACACAGAGCTGGGAAAACTGGAGCCTTGGAAAACACTTTATCACCCCAGCAAGGCTGCAAAGACACTGGTCAGCACTGCCCGGAGCCAGGCAAATGTCCTCCTGGAAGTTGTGTGCCTTTAAAATCCACACACCATCACCCAGCTGCACCTTTAGTAACACAGAAGGTTTCTTGTCTCAATGACAGTTTCTCTTAAAGTGTGTGGGAGAGGGAGGGGAAGAGAGGACTTGCTCCCTTCCTTTGCTACTCTGCTCTGTAATTTATGGATTAGTCTTGCGATTGTTCTACTGCTTCAGCATTCGTTTGCAAAGGAAACCTCTCCTCAGTGCAGCTATTTAGGTTAAAAAGTAACCTCATTAGATTCCCAATGCTTTGAAGACAAATTTCAGTTGCTTCCCCTACTGGAAACTCTGCCAGCTGAACCTTTCTCCTCCCTCCTCCTTTTCCCCCACCATGTTCTTTCAAAGCAGCCAGGATCCATCCAATACAGACAAAAATCACCCTGTCTAGAGGAGCTGACTGTTGGCGTGTTTTCAAATACCTCTCCCTTAAACAGTAAGCAGGCTGCGTCTCAGATTCACTATATGTAATATTATGAGTATTTCTGATGCAGTATAACCATCAAGGATCTGTTTCCCTTTCCTGTGTGCATGGAGATTTGAGACCTTTGCATTTGCAAAAACATTTGCAACAAGCTTCTACAATCATTACCCCCCCAAACCCTTTACTTCCCCTTTTCCTGGCCTCTTTATTATTTATTTAGCCAGATCAAAGGGCCTTTTCATCAGGCTTGTATGCTGAAGTCATTTCAGATCACAAACAATGGTGGACAAACTCTGAAAATAGCTCCCCATAGGAAGGTTCTGAGCAGATTCAAATTCCCCAAAGCTCAGACTCTGCTCTCAAATACAGACCGGTTGCTTTTTCATGCTCTCCTCCAAGGACAACACAGTATGTGCAAATATCAATGCACAGCGACCTCACCATTTACTCAGTGTAGCAACACCCTCTTGCTCTTTTGTATTATCCTTTTAGTTTCAAAATGAGGCCAAAATCATTATACCAAACCTCACCTGGACTTGAACAGAGATGAGATGGTAAGGGAACAGGTTAAGCCAAGCCATATTTTTAGCCCACCTGAATAAAACTTCACCTTCACCCACACGGACATCAGTGCTGGCTTAAGCCAAATCTAGCTCCTTATCTAAAGGAAACCAGAACAGGCTGAGATTTCAAATGATGCAAGGAAAATTAGTGAAAGCTAAGCTAGCAAGCCTGGGATGAGGCACAAAGCAAGCTCCATTTCCCACTCCTACACTTTGGTCCACTGAATATAACATCTGAGAAACTCCAAAGGAAGCTCAGGTGATGGCTGTTACCTGCATCACTGTTGCTTTCAGTCACTTTCTCTTTCCTACATAGCATTTAGATGCAGTTTAAAGCTAAAAAAACCTCTTTTGTCCGGGCAGATGTAATTAAATAACAGCTTAAGTCTTGCAATAAGTAACTGCAAGTTTCTACAATGAATCACACCCTAACTTTGGCTTTTGTAGCAAACCTTTTGTAAGGCTCTGGAGCCTCAATGTTAAAACTTCCCCATGCCATAAACTCAAGCTGACTCGTTTTGTTTGTTGGGGTATTTTTAGTTTGTGTTTGTTTTGGGTTTTTTAATTAAGAGTCAGGCCTCTGTAGGTAGCTACCAAAACATGTTACAGTCCTTCCAGACACGGTCTGCAGCTGAACACAATACATCATCTCACATAATACAGATGAGATCTGTGCTGAAAGAAAACCTGCCTCAGGAGTGAGGGTGATGGACTGAGTTTTATCCTGTCATTCCTGCGTGGCTTTCAAGGAGTTTGTTTTAAGATCTTGCTTACCTGACTGACCCATACTCAGGGGGATGTTGATACCTCATCATTGGCCCATCAGATCTTCCCTGCTGGCTCATGCGATGATCACTGTAGAAATGTCCCGAGTCCTGAGGTTTGCAGTTCATAGATGGGGTGGACATATTTTTGTATGGATACTCTGGAGGAGGACCCCGCTGCTCCATTCCTTTCATGTTGGGCTGGGAAGGGGCCTGCACTGAGTTCTTGTAGAACTCACTGGAGCCAGAATTCTTATAAGGGTCACTGGACTGCTGAGAAAGTGGGGAGAGGGGGGAGAGCGGCGCGCTCGTGACAGGCGCATGGGCCTTGACCCCACTGGTGGCCAAGGACAGTTGCATCAGCCTCTCACTCAAGGAGCGGACGTGCCCTTGCTTGAGGTCCTTCAGTCCTTCATCCTGGTGGACCTTCCCTGGGCTCACCCGCTGAACCGTGGGCCGCCCTTCAGTCCTCATCTTTTGGTTGGTGACTCCCGTTACATAGAACGCTGCCCCGACACTAGCATGTGGCTGGCCCCTGAAATACTGTGACTGGACTTTGGCTTCCTCATAGGTCGGGAGATCCTCGCTGTTCTGAAGTCGTGGGGAGAGCTGCTTCTCCATGATGCTGTTGTCCACCTGTATCTCCTGGCCCTGGGGCTCCTGACGGGCAGCATGAGTCACAAGCTGGTGGTCCTGGGAGCTCAGCCCTTCGTTCTGAGATGCTGGACTCCCAGTGCTGTTGAAAGGGGGGGCATTTCCTGTGGCTTGCTGGTGTAAGGCAAGAAGGTTACGGTTGTCATTTGGGTTTCCGTATCTGAGCTGCTCCTGCAGCAGGCGTTGTAAAACTGTCGTAGCTGCTTGCTCTTCTGAATTCCTCATCTCAAACTGTGGTGCCTTTTGGGTGGAATGTAAAAGCTGCCCTTGACCTAAGGAAAGGAGACACGGTTATTAGCGCCTGAGTGGATCAAGCAAGAGACATTTAAGAGCAATGGCTTGAAATATAGGAGAAAAAAAGCAGGTTAGATTACCAAAGGTTCCCATAACAATGGGGTCATTAAGGCCCTTGACCTAAGAAGGACTTGCATGCCAGGGGGCAAAGCTTCGAAAGGTGATGAAAGGTGACTTGAAAGTTTATAGGAATATCAATGGACTGCAAGCTGTAGGATGTATGCTGAATAACTCAGACAGCAAGGCTGCTTTCAGGCAGAAAAGGAGACCTATAACTCCCAGGATGATGGTAAAAATGCCTAAGACCTGTTTGCTTTACATTTGGGGATACCAACAGTGAAATACACTCCCCATATTTGCAGGCAGACAAGGATTAAAGGGTGAAATCAGCAATTTGTCAGTTTTAAGGGGGTGGGGAGGAGGGAAAAGACAGGCCTGTTGAGATAGTATATGGTTCAAAGGAAGTAAAGATATCTCTTAGCTTAGATTGTTTAAAGCAATTAATGAATACCTTGTCAGCCAGCAGGTTTTTAGAGTTATGAAATATCCTAAGTGAGATCAGCACCTAGTCTCCCTGCTGCAGAAAACACAACATACTGGTGCAAATGAGGACTCCGCAACTTTCTGCTATACAAAGGCAACCAAATCTTCACACACCTAAATATCATCAGCTGAATGCATGCAAATGCAAGAGGAGGAATAAGAGTTGTCTGACCTAAGGAACAGAAAAAGACCTCTGAGTGGCAGGAAAAAACACTGTGTACCAACTAAAGAAATACAAAGAGCCAACGTCAAGCACATCCTAAGTACAGATTAAGTCAGTGACCAGCAGTGATTACACTTCACTCAGTCTCCCAGTGGAGTCAGGAATTTGTCATGGAAACTCATGCCCACTGTCCTTGCATGAGTTGAAATACCCAAAATAATGATACCTCTGAGACATTTAACTGAAAGCAGAGCTACTTTTGAGCTAGAACAGTTCAAAATAGAGAGCATGCTTTACTTGTTGGCTAAGCTGTGGCGCTGCCCTAACAGCAGAGTGCATGCTGGCATTCTAGCACTTTATTTTGAACCCTTTTTTCTGTTTAACATTGTCCCTTAGCAAAAGGTAAACTTGCTCTCAACAGCTGGTTCCATGGCAAAACCAGGGATGGACTGCAGGAGTCAGACCTGAAGGGTTTGCTTTGTTCTGTGTCTCCACAAGCACCCAGTTTCCTCTCCTGGGCTAGCCTGCTGCAGGAATCTATCTCTCTGACACAAGGCCTGGACACATCAGGCAGACAGAACCCTTCTGCAACTGTTAATGAAGAGAATGTCAAAACCCACCTTGCTCCAGGCTGCCTCAACTAGGAATTCAGGCCCTGTTAACTGGCCCGTTAATGTGATTCTTCTGAAATCCTAGTTGAAGTGGCACATACCTATTTCCTTCACTTTGACTTCCTTGGTAAAGAGGAGCAGTTCTGCCACATGGGGGGACACACAGCCTTCCTCATGCAAGTCCAAAATCTCCACTCAGAGATGGCTTCGGTCTCCTCTTCAGCAGGCCAGATCACTTGATACTCTCCTCGCTTCCAAAATAATTCTGAGGAAAGCATTGAAAACACCATTTTAATCAGCAGATGAGACCCCAGGAATAGTAAACCTTGGCCCATATTTCAGATTTTGCTTTTGTAGCTTCTCATTTTCTCCCCGAGCCCAACAATTTTGGTCCATTTAGAATGAATGAATGCCCCTGTCCTTGCAATCTACTTCAGCTGCTGCTTTAATCATGACAATTTCTGCTCCAAGATTAAATGCTGCCAAGTAATGCTTTGTCCCATCTGTGCCTCCAAGTGAAACAGTGATTAAAACCCGTTAATTCTTTAACTCCATTGTTTTATTTTTTGCTAAGAATGAAAGCTGCAGCACAGATGATGATGCCCTGTGCTTATAGCTCCTTTTCCAGTGGTGCCATAGATTTCAAACTACAACAGCACAAATCCTTTGATGAACAGAGACATGGCTAAATGCTTTATAAACTTCAACATATTATGCCTCAGAAATGTCTGTAAGAATGATCAATATAAGAATATTAGCTTTATTTTACAGACTGGGAAAGTGAGGGGAAGAAAAGGACACTGACAAAGTATATGCCAGAAATATACTGCAGAGCACAGCTCTAATTCCCAAAGCATACTTTGATTACGTTACTTTGCTCTTTCAGAATATAAAGCACTGAAGAAACTTTAACCATTGAGGGGAGAATCAGGAGAAATGTGGATTTAGGCATGTTATTCAAGAAGCAGTTAAACAACTACTGAAGGTGTCCTAAAGAAAAAGGCAAAAGATGCAAAAGAAGTGAAACATACTTCTGCATACAACGCATTTGTACTTTAAGGGCAGGCAGTTAAAGCAGAACTAGCGAAATTAAAAATATTCATTGAGATGGGTAATTTAACTTAATTTCCTGGAATGCTGCAAAAAAACTAAAGGGAACAGATGCAGTGAAGGAATGCAGACGTGGATACTTCTGTCTCTGCCTTCTTATGGCACACATCCACACCCCAAAAAAATTATCTCCGATCTGCAAGTTAAATACTTGAGGTGTCAACAACAATTTCAAGGCACATGAACAATATCGAAGCAAAGAACAAGGCTGCGTTGTGTGGTGGGGTACTTCAAGATGGTGGTTGAAAAAAACACCTAATGTCAAATTCTTAACTGGTGACTTAGCTGGAGAGGGATATATTGAAAACAGCTGCCAGCAAATATGCAGTAAAGAACCTTTAAACCAGGCATTAAGATACCAGACTACGAGAGTAACTTCTAGCCTCTTTTCCCAGTGTTGCACAACACAAGTCGAGGACTCCTTGTCCCCCTCACACCAGCATCATCACTGACTCTTCTTCTTAATGTCTTTTTTCTTTTTTTTCCAAGCAAAGCTGCCCTAAGCAACCCTTTTTATTAGAGCATAGAAAGGCTTTTATTATGCAATATGATGCTGCCTTTCCACCCAAAGATTTCTTTTGTTTCAACTGGAAAAATCTAAGGGGGTGGTGTGTGTGTGTGTTTATTTTTTTTAATACAAAGATACAACCCAGCTTGAGATTCTGTCTCTCAGCCTTAAAGATTTTCTCAACAGATTCAATCTGTGCACGTTTAACTCCTTCAAATGTTCAAGGAAATAATTCTGTATGCAACCATTTCACACACAGCGTTTCATCTCATAGCAGTACAAGCTCATTCTGCTGAACCAATGAAGGGAGAGCAAGTTCACACCAAAAGTGTTTGCTGGAACTGAGTATTACTAATTTTAGTGTGGCTGTAAAGCAGGAATCAGCCCGGCAATCCAAACCAAAAGGTGGACAGAGATACAATATGAAGATATTCCGGCCATCAAATCTACTATATTTATATACCAACTGTTCGCATCAAGCTTATTTTGTTTTATCCCATTATTTCTAATTAACAAGGAAAATCTTGTGCAACTAACTTGGGTGGCAGCATTCCTGAAATCTGCTTTCTGAGCGAGCTGGAAACTCATGGCAGAACCAGGGAGTTAACTTTTCTGTGTAATGAGACACAAAAATGAACAATACAGTCGGTACTGCAGCCCATGTGTTATTTATTTGGACACCAAATTCTATTTGTGTTAGGCTCTTCCAGCAATTTCAATTCTCAGTGTGCCAAAGATGGAAATTAGTGAGGTGCACTGGAAAAGTTGTTATGATAGAGCTGGAAGGAAATCAGAATAGGTTCTGTAGACATTTTAAGCAGACCTATTTGGGGGTTTAGCCTTAATCTATTACGATGGATATGGCTGAATTCAAACTACCAACAACTCTGCAAAATCGGACTGGCTTATGGATTGGATGGTGCATACTCCATAACCATGAAGCCCACAGACACTTTGTTTTTCAAGTGGAAAATTCAGTTTTAGACCAATTCTGTTCCAATAAAACACTGTGAGGGAGATTTCCCAGGCTGAACCGATTTCACAGCTTGCTCCTGCGCATCGTAGCTCTATCATCTCACTACCTTATTCTAACTTCCAGCCTGAAGTTATTCATGGTAAGTTTTCAACTGTATGTTCTTGAGCAAAACATAGTCTAGAACTGGCAGAACTAACACAGGAACTGCAGATACTTGCATGCATTCATGCTGAGATCAAGAATGGGCATAAAAAGGGAGGTAGCATAGGCACTGTTTAAAGAAGAAAAGACCCATGTTTGCAGGGCATTGTGTAAAAATTCAGTAGCTGAGGCTTCTGTCTTCAACATCATGTAATTATACACAGGAACCTTGCCAGTCCCTCATGAGGAAGAAAGATTAATAAAGAATTTAAAATTATAATACTGCCAGGCTGGAAGGAACCAAAGCAGCGCATTTCTGTACAGCATGCAAATACTTTTCAGCATTATAAAAATAAACAAGCTTAGACAAGTGAGCTACTCACCACTGTTTGATGAGTGGCTATAATGCTATAGCTCAATTAACCTGCATGGAGCAATAATAACCTCACAAGCAACAAGAAGCATCTTCTTTGAGCTTGTGTAACGAAGAGGAATGCAAGAGTCCCTGTGAGGACAGCCTGTACCTACTTGCCCAGAAATATTGCTTAGCCAAGAAGCTAATTAGCTTACACATCAGGTGGGACGGGAACAGGTTCACCACCTCAAAAGGGCTGGAGAACAGTTAAACACTTTCAGTTTTACTACTAAATTTTGTGTCACACACAAAACAATGCAGTGACAGTGGCAGACTTCCAACTCAAGCAGTAAATTTTGCTAAGTTATTCTGTTTTACTTAGGCAACATGCATGTGATCCTGCGTATCCTGGTTGGCAGCAGGAGATGATGGGATGCTATCGGTTAGATGAAGTCTTAGGTTGTTTTTTAGGAGCAGAGTTATCTTCAGACATACCTGCACGCTCCAATACAGGCAGAGAACACGAAACAGAGATAGCATAGAAAAGGCTGGCTGTGAAGTCCCTGGGCGATCGCAGAGACCGGTTCCCATGCTGAGCACCCTCTGTTTAATAGAAACACGCCTTTGCTGCGTGGCCTATGCAAAACTGAGTAGGCTGATGGCTTGATCCTGCAAAATTCACTTCACATAAGTGTCCATGAGACCACTGGAGACGTGGCTGTTGTGTACACACACTTGCTTTGAAGTGGTCAGGGATACAACTCACAAGGGTGAGGTCCAAAATTATTTAATGAATAGTGAAGGTTATCACTGAATGCTCTTTGGTTCATTTCAGTCCTACCCAAGGAGGAGGAAGGGAGTGAATGCACAGTGGGACAGCCCTTAGGAATAAAGGTTTCCAGCGTCTGGCATCAACACCCAAACCCGCAAGGCCGCACACAACAAATCCCAAAGTTGTGACAGCATTTTAGCACCTGCTCCTAACCAAGAGTGGGTTTCAGACTCCAACCATAAACACTTCCCCAGCTCCCATTCAACCATCCCGTCCCTGCTTGCCCAGATCTGCTGACTGTGGCTCAGGTGATCCTGGAGGGTGGCAGCAAGCAGGTGCATGGAGCAGTGCCAGCATTACTCATCTTCATACCAGGAGAACACAGTCATGGGGCAAACAAGAAAAACTTCCTTCTTTTAACTAAAAACAAGAACAATGTCACCTGGGGGGTGCAAATAATGTGCATACCCACTCTATTAGATCATCAGGCAACTATAGCGAGAGGCCACCTGAACAGCCGAACCTTGATCACGCTTCTAACAACTCTCCAAGCCAAACCGAGTCCACTTTCAGCAAGGACTAGACTGTCTCACCAAGAGCCATCAGCCATCCTCCTCAAACATTCATGGTATTGGCACAAGAAAGCCTTGCAGGCCTGAAGAAAAAGCAGCAAGTCACTTGGTCTGGCTTGAGATAAATAAGACATCAACACAGGAAGAATCCCTCTAAATAACATCTCTAAGGAAAAATCTGAAAAGACCTTACTTGACCTTTGAATTGCTGCTCCCTCACTAGAAAGTATCAATTTCTTCACAGGGAAGCACCTATAATCTTCACCAACATAATTCAGGTTTTATATTACAAAGGGAAAAAAAAAAAAAAAGAAGAGAAGAACAAACACTTACAGAGCCTGGTACAAACAGGAATGTTTCATGGCTTTTAAGCACTTTGATAAGAATGCTATGGAATTTCAAGTTCCTCCATAGGATTTTAAAAGTCAGAGGGGCAGGAGGGTTTACTCTGAATATACCGGTCTAACAGCAAAACCAGCGTAGGTATGTTCATCCAGCTGTTTGTATTGGGAATATTTCCACATGAATACATCCCACCATTCAGTTAAACTGTTCTGCAGCACAACCAAGCACTACTCACATCGGCAGAGACAACCCTTTCATGGCATGCACTGCAATTTCTGCAAGTTAATGAAACACTAACTTCATTATTAACTTCATAAAGGCCACCAGCTCACCTTTTAGACGTCTTCCTGATAAAACCAGATCAAGCTTACCCACATTTAGTCACACCAGGTCTCATTTCAGAGCACTGCCTCGCAGCACATACCGAGCAAGACTGATTCACTTCAAACTTCACAGTCTTCCAGTCATTATCCTTGTGGAACTGGGGAACTGCTGTAAGCCCAAGCCACAGTTCTAATTCAACATCAAGTTTTGTTTTGTCTTTTAAGAATGCATCGCTTCTCGCTGCTGCTAGCACTTAGGCAGCGCCCTGCTTCTGTCGTCAGCAGCCCCTGTCCCACAACTATCCCAAATATGCCTCAGCACCATTTTCATTGCATTGTGTGGTTTCTCCATTCCTTCACTGATTTAGTCCAGGCCTCTCCTCGGGGCTCTCAGATAATGAAAACCATGTGAGAGTAAAATGTAATCTTCAAACACGCAAAGCAGTTTCATGTGCATTATCAGAAGGGAGCAAAACGTTGACAGGGACATCATTTGTCCCTACTGATAGGATCACGCTGTTTTAATTGCTGGTGAGATAAACAAAAAGATTAAAATCACCACCTGCATTAAAAATAAAGTTCAGATTCAAACCTAAATCTTAAGTCCTGAAAACAACAGAAATACAACCCCCAGATTATCTGTTTCATACTACCTTAAGGTATTTTTGCCTCCTATCTCCATTATGACATCCTGAAAATACGTATCTTGACACAAATACAAACTGCAGGTGGAGAGGGTGTAGAGAAGAAAACAATCACTAAGGCCTAACTTTAGCATGGAATTTTCTGGCTTTTTCTAGCATTACCACAACTTAAACTATTTTAAGCTCACATATGGAGGAGTATTCCTTATTTCAGAGAGCAGTTTCACAGAATTTAACAGGGCTGGTCACAGAACACACAAAGCAAACAGGCACAACCCCTCTGGTTTCTTTTTTAAAGGGATGCTTTTTGTTTTCCTTTATAAACAGTTGAAATGCAGGTAACTTATCACTTGATAGTCAACCTAACAGTGCTCATTCCATGACGCTGTAGCTCAAGGAAGGAAACAAACCTAATTCAGTGCTGGGACAACCCAGTATCACAAAACAAGCCCATTTTGGGATCTTACTGGGTAGCACAGGTAAAAAAGACAGATCTGCATTTTATCTTGTTAACAGTAAAACCCACTGAGTTTTTAGAAAGCAAAGATGTTATAAAAGTGGGGTTTGGTGTTGCTTTTTTATCATAACCACGTGGGCTTTCATGTGCATCCTGCAGAAACCTTTAATTACTCATGAGATGATTAACTGAGCCTCACCACCACACTGGGAGGAAGATACTACTACATTTGCTTTAGTGCAGCATTGATGGGCTAAATCCTGGCCTCCATTTATGCTTTTCTTGCCACAACTACGTCACTCAGCGAATTGACTTCTTTCAAAGTAACTATTCCAGCAACCACTCCAAAGCAGATGCAGTTACTCTAGGAAATAATTGGGTTTAGGTGTATTACTTAGGAAACTTTGTGTAAACCATACCAGCAAAACTTCTTGCTAATACAAACTTCATCACTACTAGAAAGATTTTCCATTGTAACTGCAGCAGCAAATATTTTAAGCATAGATCCTGCCTAGATGGTTTTGATGGAGGATGTCAGCAGTCCAGAATTTGGGCCAGCAGAAGGCAGGGGAACTTTATGAGTGTTTTCCACAGCTGAGAAGGTACTTCTGCAAGATATGCATCCCTAGTAGTTGCAGAAACAAAAAGTTAGAGCTACACAATATTCCCCTCATGAAGGAAACCTGCATGTTCGTGTTTTGATGGAGCAGTGTCAGCAACTAATAACATATCACGATTTTATGTCACTTAATCGCTAAGATGTGCTAAAATGAACTTCTGCATGCACAGAAACTACAGGTAACACATTGCCCCTTAAGCACAACTCCGGGATCATTAACCCTGGCCCAGCTCTCCTGCAGAGCTGTAGTCCATGCCCGCAGGAAATGCACCAAGCTCTCCACAGCCTGAGGAACATTATTGCCAGGGCTCACCCGCCTGGAAAACCAGCTGTCCCCTGCCTTGCAAAGCAACATGTACCCAGTGCTCCCTTGGAGACCTCTGCCTCCACAGGCACCAGCTCCATGTCAGCCTTTGGGATTGCTCCATGGAAGCATCCCTTCAAAATGCCACCTGAGCAGCTTGGGACAGGGCCTGGGGCCTCACAGACACATTTCCTCTTGCCATCCCTCCTTCCCCAAATCAAACACACATCAGTGTTTCACCAGGCAGTAAACCCACTCTTCCCCTTGGGTATTAAGACGTTGTATTACTTTTCTACGATCTGAGTGCTCCACATCCCATCCCAACTTGGCAACAGCAAAAGCCAGAGTTTTCATATAACTTTGGAGCACTCTTTTCAGCCCGCTCTCTACTGATCCCTGATCTTACCCAAAGGAAGGGTGGAATGCTATTTAATTGCTCTCGGTCTCCTCAACCTTTATCATCCTGCAGTAAAAAGTGCTTCAAATTGGGTTTTACCCAATATAAATATCAGCACTCGGTTGCGATAATTTCAGTAAATACAGGTCATGGATTCCTCGTGCACCTCTGCAGGCTATCATACACTGGGTGTACGTTCTCTGTCTCCAGAAAGATGAAGGCTTCAGCTTTGTTTCTTTTCCAAAAGACAATGGGAAAACAAGAAAGATATGTTTTCTCACCCTGTTTTTCCCAAGCCCCACAACAAGAGGGGTTAGCCCTAGTATGAAGCAATAAAATGTGTTTCAGCTGAACACAGAACCACCCAAATTAGAACAGCAGGAAAAGTCCACCAAACCCTGAAGTGAACAAAGTCACTGCAATGTGGAATTACTTTCCTTGAGGGTTACAGTAAATAATCCTCAAAGATGAAGTAATTCTTTCAAAAACCAAGTTGTGTAGAGACACAAAAGCACTTTACAGTAAACATTCCCATGATACAGTTCTTAGACAAGGCCTTACAAATACTAATTAACTCATTAAACAACAACTTAAATTGGTTTAATTCATAGACACTCATATAAGAGAACTATTCAACAACATCTTGGTCTGCAATTAGACACTGTAAGTGCTTTGCTAATAGAAATAATTGCGAGGCCTTTAAAAACCAATTTTATTACAACAGTGAACTTCTTTATGATTTAAACAAAGTCTTGGTTCTATATCCTAACCAATACTGATGGACCTTATATAGTCCAACAGTAGTTATCAAGAAAAATAACCAAAGACCTCCCCAAACTCCCAAAGAATTTCAGACATTTAGTATTTTTTTTTTAATAAAAGGTTATTTTAAGCTTAGACACAACCAAACTAGACAAGAGTCATTCTGAGAGAGAATGGAAAAGCAGAAAAGCAACCAGTATGAATGGCAGTATTTATCTGCGAGCCCCTTCTGCAGGATCAAGAATGCAGACTGCGTGCCAGTAAAACAGGAGATAATCCAGCTATGAGGAACAGGAGCGAGCACTCGCTTCTCCAGCAGCAACCTGCCAGTGTGGGAGCTGCTCATAAGACAGCATGACACATCGACAACCCTAACCAAGGATGACCACAACTCATGATCGCCAGGCACAACTGGAGACTCCAACACATGCTCTTCCTTCATGTAACCACCCTCTACTAAGACACGATTTTAAGGCTTTGAGAACTCTGTTTCCACAGGCCTTTTTGTTTTGTTCTCAATTTCTTGTTTTGTTCATGACTTTTTCTTTCCAGGTCCTATTAATTCACCTATTCACTTTGCATTCGCCATCTCCCGCTTATATTCAATGTCTGGTTTGCCTTGAATGACTATTTATACACAGATGAGTTTCATACATATGCTTACTTAAAAAATTACATTCAAGGCCAGGCTGGATAGGGCTTGGTGCAACCTGCTCTAGTGGAAGGGGTTCCTGTCTGTGGCAGGGATTGGAACTGGGTGAGCTTCAAGGTTCCCTCCAACCCAAACCAGTATGTGGTAAGCACGAACTTCATCAGCCCTGAGGAGCCTTCACTTACAGGCATAGGAGGCAAGTCAGACCAATATTATATTGCATATTTAAAAATGAACTGCTCCTAGGAGCTCTTTAACATTATTATTCCCCAAAGGTGGTGAGATTTTTTTGCTGTCTCAAAAATTACATTTCAAGGCTCCTCTGGAGAGCCGAGTAATGCGCAAGATTTGGGTATTTGCTGACTTTAGAGCTCTCCATACAGCACAGTATTTTCACATGGATACAATTTCAGCATCAAACACTTTTGCAAAAGCTGAAGGTATGGCCACAGCGTGGAGGCTGCAGCATGCAATTCTTCCTGTGGCCAACACCGCATTCCAGAGCTGTTTGGGAACACACTCTCTCCTGTCTACAAAGGTTTAACAACTGAGAAGCTCCTGCAGCCAAACTGGACTCACAGGACAGCTATGTGCCTGTTCTTTCATAAAGACAATGATTTAAAGCCTACAATATGATGATGCCATATATGGGACAGGTACAGAGAAAATCAGGCATGAGAGGTAGATGTAAGTCTAATCTAGAAAGTAACTACTCATCAGAAAGTAAGACAAGCAAAAATTTCCTGAAAGCAGAAAAGCAGCTTACAGAAATCAGTCGTGGCCCAGAATCAACAAAATGGACTAAATCACTTTGACAAATCCCCTAGTGCTTCCTGAAACTTTATAACCTCAGCAATAGGCAACTTGGAACACTTCTATGAACAGCCAAGAGATCCAAGTCCTCTCTTGTATTTCAGTGGATAGAAGAGGAGAAAGAGAGCCTTGAACCTTATTGCCAATCACCAAGAATGGCTGTTCTCACACTATTATAAACATTTGGTCTCCATGGAAGGGGGATACCTAGCAGCAAACATTGGCTACCAAGGACATTCCACTCCCACTATATTGTCCACAATAGCAAGGAGAAAAAAAAATCCATAGGGCTGTTTCAATTAGGAAACCTTTGAGAAGCCTTCTTCAAAAGTGAGTGTCTGAAATACCACGAAATATGGGAATGAGCAACCACAGTTAGATGGGGGAAAACAGGCATCTTACTGTATTCAGAAAGCATTTCTACTTCGCTCCAAAATGGGAACATCTAATAATCCAAGGACCGTTTGCCAAGAACAAGGTCATAGTTTTCTTTTTAATTCAGAACAGAACCTAACACACACCATGTTCTGCACTGAACAGATAATCTTGTCATTTACAGGTGTTTGGAAACAGGTTTTAGTTTAATACAAAGTCTGAGCATGTGAGAACTTTCTTATATTGGCTTTGTCTTCCCGTCAGACAGCTCTGCAGCTCTTTAAAAGCTGTCAGTAAGAATAAAGCAAGAACTGCAAAAGAGAGTTCTGTCCCAAGAGAGGGAAGAACAGATAATTCATTCACAGTTAAAAGTGTTTATACATGAACATACACTTGGACTGTTGATAATGGTAGAATTAAAGACTTATCTCTGTATACACAATAATACAGCAACAATCTAAATCTACAGCAGATTTGATGCCACCTTAAGAAAATAAAGCCTTTAACAAGATGAAGTTTTACTTCAGCTGTTCATTCATTGTAGTGACAGGGAGCCCCAGCCATGGACTAAGGCATCGTTGTGCTGGGTGCTACACAGAATTAAATGGGGCAAGTTGTTCTATCCAAAAATACCAACACCCCCTAAAAAATAATCACATTACACTCAACTGGAGACAGAAGAGAGAGAAGTATTTCTGCTTCGAGAACGTGGGGGTTGCAAATGCTCAGTTTCACTGTCTTGGTTAGGAAAACATGGCAGTAAAGCAATCAACCTGATTTCTAAATAAACAAAAAGATTGGCCAGGCTGCTGATGAAAGGAAGGATAAAGAGAACAACAGAACTATTAAATTATCTACACTTCTGGGATTCTTGCTATTCTTTTGCAAAGTGAATGGCTTATGCTAATCAGGATGCATCTGAAATACATCATTCAAGCCTTCTTGTACAAATGCAGTTCTGTATCCAGAAAGATCCCCACCAGCTGGCAGTGTTTGCATACAATGTTAAACCCAACTTCAAAAGCCCATGCATTACAAGTCATTTTACATTTAAAAACAGAAGTTCTTTTAGCTGGGCTTGATGGTGCACTCCTTGAGAAGAATTTTTGTGGAATTCAACACTAACACATTACGTTAATGTCCTACTTCCTGCAGCACAAAGGAGGTAAAAGTTTTCTGCTGTTTGGTGGGGTTTTATCCTGCTAATGGTGCTTTGCCTACTGAACTTCTTGGCAGAAGGGACAAAAGGATTTGCACCAATCCCTTCTATATGAATCAAATATTTATGCTATGCCCTCTTCAAGCACTTTCATCTAGTAACCTATGGAATGTGATCTCCTGACCTTAACACTCAAGCACGTCTAAATCAGCTGCCCTTTGAGCTGTATTACAGACTACAGAGAATTTTTATATATTTTTATTATGTACAAATCCCTTGTGGCCCAGCTGCAGCGTTCGGCGCTACAAAGCATCTGCTAGTCCAAAGTCACTCCAGCAGGCTTTAGGGAAGAGCAGTCCTTTGATTCTGCCACGTTTATGGCACAATCCCATGCCGTGTGTCACGATAAACAGGTAGAATTATGAACCATGCTACCAGTATATTAACCAACCATCCCAACTGAAGTATTTCATGCCAATCACCACGATTATGAGATGCCAACACCACCACAATAAATCCCATGTCTCACTGTATGATTTGTGCCTACTCCACACTGCCCAGCTTCCCCTCTGCCTCCTTGACAACAAGCTTGGGATAAGACCAGGCACACCCTTCCCTCCTCCTAGAAATCCTACCCTTTCCCCAGGAAAGTGCTACAGCAGAAACAAATCATTCCATGTTGTGTTTGTGGCTCCCAGGAATGTTTTAAGGACAAGGAGTTATGTCGCAAAGAAGTGTCCTGGAGAAAAAGAGAGGGAGATCAAGTGCGCCAGATGAACCTGCATCTTCAACTATGGGGCAAACCTTTCCAGGATCAGTCAGTGACTCTGCTTCTAAAAGAAGCAGTCAATGAGGGAACCCTGGAGAAAGTCTGACCCAAAGATTTAACAGGGGCACAGTATTGATAGTAGGGTTCAGCCCTGAAAACTGACATGCTGCTGCCCATCACTCAAACAGGAGCAGCACACAGGCACAGGGCAATCTTGAGAAGACGGCTTTTGTGTTCCCACCCTGAAAGACTCAGTCTCCAAAAGAAGTCAAGAGGAGCACAGAAATATGTGAAACTGCAGCCAAAACCTGTGCCATGTCCTCACCCCCAGGACAGAATCTGGTCAGCCACCACTAAGGTGCCCCACTGGCCACTGAGCCTCAGCAGAGGCCTGAAGCACTCTCAGTTCTCTGGGGTCCATCAGCTCAGAGCACGCTGATGCTGCCCTCCCTCCAACACAGGCCCAGGACACCTTTCCCACTTTCCTCCCCCACAAATATCCCTCCAGGGAAGAGGAAGGGTAAAAAGAAAAATAAATTTAAAAAACCAAAGAGGAACAGGGATCACAACAGAGCAATATGTAGCATTTCCTGTATCATCTGCAGGAAAAACCCACGCAGTGGGGAAGAGCATGATGTCAAGGCTGGTTTTATCACATGAACAGCCAGATCCTCCTGCTGGGGAATGCTGTGTATTTCCACAGGGAACAGTATAATGCAAAGAGGAGTCCTACTTACCAGCTACACAAAATTCCACAGTGCACCAAACAGTGGTAGCACTGAAACTCTGGCCGTGGGGAAGTGGGTATGTGGGTACAGAGCTGGAGGAGAAGGAAAAGTGGGAATTCACGAGGGTATTATCCCTTGTAAACCAGCATACATCCAGCACTTAGCCCCTACAAAAAGGGGTACGCTACAAAATATGTTTCCCTGCACAGAGACTGGGCCTCCATCCAGTTATAATGTGCACATGTCCCTGCTGAGTTTTCTGCCTTACTTTAAAGAAATAAATATCTCAAAACAAAGAAGACACCCTCATACTCCCTCTGTACAGCACCAAGCATGTTCCTGGCCATGTTCAATAATCTGTTAAGGTGTGTTAATTACAGGTTCAAGACCTCTACACCTTGTGACACAGTAGTAAAGTACTTAATGTAAAACAAATTCCAGTGCGAAGCAAGGAATCTCAGCTGACGGTGGAAGCCGTTTGCATGCGTGCATATATAAAGACACATCCATGCTTCTCTGTGAAGCATGATGAGCAAAGACAATCTCAACACGTGGATTATGAGCACAATGACTGTGATTACTCTCTCAAAAGAAAAGAGCACCAAAAGAAACGCAGCTGCTTTCAAACCCAGCCCAATACAAACCCACTCCAGCGACTTCCACTGAATTTTCCTTGATCCCATTACACACAAGCACATCACTAGTAACTGTGGCTATTTACTGCAGCAGCAAAAAGGGTGGGCAAGTGCAGGTTTCAGGCAAGATGAAGAGTAATCTTTACAGGAGAGAGAAGTGATGGGCAAAAGCTGACAGAGCAGAGGGCGAGACTAACTGCCAGGTTTAGGCTGTGAGAATGAATGCCAAGTCCCTTGTGCTATGAGCACATCTCTTACCTACTGATCTGCTGAAGACAAAAGGGTTTTCTTCTTTTCAGAAACTGGACACTCAGAGCTTGCTGGGTCAGGCACACAAAGCTTCCCTGCTGGCCAAAGGTATTTTTTTTTCCCTTCGAGTTTTTGTTGTTGTTGTTTGGTTTTTTACCCCAGAGAGTAAAGGGCAGACCAGTGGATTCAGCAGGGGCAAAGGGTGGAATTCGAGACTCAACAGGCGAACTGCAGAGCTTTTTCCAAAAGATGTTGTATTTCAAGGCGCTTTCATTTGCAAATCCTTCTTCATGCTCAGTGTCAGTAAAACTGGAGGTGGGAGGGGAATAAACTTTTTTAACTGGAGAAATAAACCGGACTCCACAGAAAAGGGGATGTGCACTGGATTTGTGGCTCGACTTTTCCCGTTTATTTAAAATACTTTCAGACAGGCAATGAAGATAGATGGGTAGAAATCCAACAGTCAGACAGGACCGGCTGCCAGTCCCTGATAGAAGGATAGCAGTATTCTCAAGAACGGCGGAATAAACAAAAAGAAGAAGTCTGCGTCCCGGCGGCAGCGGCCCAGGCTCGGCTGTCAGTGGCAGCGCCCACGGCCGCAGCAGGGAAGAGCGGCCCGCAGCATCGCGCCGGGGGAGGCTGGGCTGCTCCGAGCCTTCTTCTCCGCTGTTACCTGTGCGCAGCGGGGC
This sequence comes from Psittacus erithacus, assembly GCA_009867235.2. Lineage (NCBI taxonomy): Eukaryota > Metazoa > Chordata > Aves > Psittaciformes > Psittacidae > Psittacus > Psittacus erithacus. The sequence continues at coordinate 118,324 of WYDI02028211.1, read as the reverse complement.
GAGGCGAGCGCGGAGGAGCCGCGGGGCCGGACGCGGCGCTGGAGCGGCAGCTGGCGCACACCGGCGGCAGGACAGGACAGGACAGGACAGGACAGGGCAGAGCAAGGCAGGGCCGAACCGGGCAGCTCCTCTCCCTCCTCCGCCTCCTTCCGCCGGGTTCTGCGGCGCGGGCGCCCCGCGGGACCGCGCTCCGCCGGGGCGGGCAGGAAGCGCCGGCACCGCCCCGGGACCGCCCCCCGCCGGCGGCACCGCCCCGCCCGTCTCTCCGCCGGCGGCGCGGGGCGGCCCTGGCCGCTATTGTGTGAGGGGCGGCGACGAGGAGCCGGGGCCCCCACAGAGCTGCCGCGGGCTCCGGCGGGGCCCAGGCACGGCCCCGACCCCAGGTACCGCCCGGCCGCACCCTGGGGAGCTCCGGCCCTATGCGTTTGTCCGCTCGGGCTCCATGTGCGTAACGTGGCCGCCGGCAAAAGCGTGCACAGGGGTTTGCCAGCCCCAAGGTACCAGAACCGCTCCGCTAAGTCAGTAGGGCGGGTTTACACCAGCGCACACCGGCCGAGGAGCTGACTCACCCGCTTTTTGCTGGCCAAATACTGAAAATAATTGGAAGCGTGGCAAGAACTGATCATGACTAACTACATGTAAGCAGGATATTAAGGCAGCTGGCTATAATGTTCTGCTCAAGTATAAAATATACATCATGTAGTCTTCCAAGGCTTAAGTCTATGCAAAACAGTAAACTTCCACAGACCTCTGCTACTCTGCCACAGCTGGATCTAATGGTTGGGGTGGAACTAGGAGATGGGAGAGACTTCAGTATTTTCTCCAAATGCAACTATGACTTTATAGAATCATAGAATGGTTTTGAGTTGGAAGGGACCTTAAAGCTCATCCAGTTCCAACCCCCTGCCATGGGCAGGGACGCCTTCCATTAAAGCAGGTTGCTCGAAGCCCCATCTAACCTGGCCTTGAACACTGCCAGGGATGAGGCAGCCACAGCTTCTGTGGGCAACCTGTGCCAGCGCTTCAGCACCTTCACAGGAAGGAACTTCCATGTTTCCTCACTTTACTACATGACAAAAGTTGGTAGGCACATTCAGAGGTGAGTTTTGTTGAAGGCTTTAGTGTCTGGAATCACACTCTTGAATTTCAACTTTAGAAATAGTTTAAACATGGAACAAACTTTAAAGAAAATCCTGAACATGCTGCCCCTGAGCCTATCTGCCCATTCAAGGAAGGCCAGCAAAGGGATTCCAAAATGCCGACAAAAAGAAAGGCTTAAGGCAGCCTCCCTGCTGCGGAGGATCTAATCACATGTAGTAGCCCCAGCAGTGCAGTCATCTCTGCAGGGTACCAACCCCTGTACCATATCTGGTTCTGAAATGGGGTGAACAACGTCATGTTCTCCCAGCCCCACACCGGTAATCAGGGCAAATCCCCAGTCAAAACAGGGCCCAAGATAACAAACTAGTCCTTCCATAGGAACATGCTTGTGCACAAACAATGGTACTTTGCCTTTCTCACAATCCACCTCCTCTTCCTCTGGCTTTTGCATACAACACACTTGAATCTTCCCCTTTGAGGTCACTCCTGTCTGTAAGCTCCTGAGGACAATCTCCCAATGATGGCTTCTACTCATCTCTTGGCTCCTGTTCACTAACTTGTCATTTTAAGAACAAGCAAAACTAAAAATGAAAGAAGCTGTGACAGCTGATTTAACACACTAAGGTCTGACCACGCAAACATGAAGTCCATCAAGCAGTCCCAGACTAAGGTTTGGCTGTAAGAGGACACTAGTTTCCAACAGTACTAAGCATGCAAAAACTGGCCACATGTCAAATCCTTGCCCTGTGCAATCTGGCCTATAGAAGCTCATCAGGGCTTTTTGTGTAAGAAGACATAACATGATTCAAGACCAGGTTGGACAAGGCTTGGAGCAACCTGATCTAGTGGAAGGTGTCCCTGCCCATGGTAGGGGGTTGGAACTGGATGAGCTTTAAGGTTCCTTCCAACCCAAACTATTTGGTGATTCAATGATTCTAGGAATTCAACCATGTACCTTGTAATTACTTTAAGCAAACAAATCCTTTCCAACATTCCCAACTCTTAACCCTGAAAAGAAAAATCTAGAAAAAAAGGACGTCAGATTTCAGTAATCCTGAATGCAGCATATATAAACATCTATTTTTTCCCTCCTGACATTTATTCATTGGAACATTGCAGTGGAACAAATGTAGAAGCACATGTAAACAGTTCATTAACATCCCATAACCTTACAGCTTGCAAATGCAAAAAAAACCCCAAGACAAGGCAGCAGCAGCTAATGAAGCACATATTTGCTAGATGCTGAGGGGTAGACTTGTAAGGGAAATTTAGCTACAGAGAGTTCAAGAGTTATAAACTATGCTTCAATCACACATCCTGTCTCCCTCCCACACGCTGAAAGAACATAGTGGGGAGTAGAGAGAGAAGGTAGAGTCTTAATATTGCTTAATGCAGACACTGAAAAGCAGCTAGCCTTGCCTGAGGCGTATTAACCTCAACTCCTCTGCTGCTGTTTATTCTGCAGAGCACTAGCACTGCTCATGTTTAACCCACACAATGGAAGATAACAGCTTTATCAGAACTGGAAAAGAACAAAGATGCATGGAATCCAAATTCTCTTCCTTAAAACATTCCCCCCCTGTATCCTCCCTTCACCCAGCTCCCGCCCAGCCCAGTCCTCAGGAACTCCAGCACACATCTGAACGGCTGCCAGCGGAGGAAGCAAGCAGTTTCCATACACACATCACGCCACAATGTGGGAATTCAGGAAACAGCACAAGAAAGGGGTTCCTAATAACTGTTCCAACGTGCTCAGGCCAATTTATGCAATCATACAAAGGTCACAGGAGATGTGTTAAAAAGCACAAAAGATAAATGCCACAACGGCGACTAGTTTAAAGTAGGAAAATAAATCTTAGGCTTACGAAATGTTTGGATGACCCGGGCTTGCTCCACCTCCAATTTTTTTAAGAGGTTGTCCTTCACATTCTTTAAAATTCCTCCATCTTAAAGTTCCTCCCTCCAGGAATTGCTGTAACTCCGCCGTCCTTTGTCCACAGCAGCTGGAGCTCAGGAAGCTGCTGATATTATCCCTCATGTACAGAGAGAAATCACTGCTCAGTCCTGCATCCATTCAGTGCAGCTGAGAGGGGTGTAAATTAATTTCCCTGGATCTCTGATCTTCGGCCAGTTTCACAGAGCTTTTCTTCTTGCACATAAAAATAAACTATTAACAGTGCTCAGAAGTGCCATTTAGCTCTTGGGACCAGACAGCACATTCCCACCACCATCAAAGCTGGGGAGGTCTTTGTCTAGTCTGTAAATATGCAGTTGGGTGAAATAATGACTCTACAGTAAAAAAAACTGTCATGCAAGAAACAGAAAAAAAGACTAAGCAGAGGAGCTGAGGCAAAGTGTATGAGGTGAGCAGGAACAAGGAACAGGCTGTTCTGAAAAGGGAGATTACTCTATATTTCTTGCCAAAGAAGCCAAAGTCAGTTTGACAGATACATTCATTGAAGGACAGGAAGTGAACGAATCATTAGGGGATGCAGATCACAATAAAATTAGATCAACTCAGAACTGTGTAAGAATCACAAGAAATATGTGGAGAAGACACCATGGTAGGGCAGGGTTTGTCCAGGGAGTTCAGCCTAGACTGGCAGTCACAGGCCATGGGACCTGCCTTGTTGCTGCATCTACAGTGAGCGTGGACATCCAGCACTGCAGCTTCTGCTGTCATTTTACCACTAGGCTGGACAGCCCCCAGGGTGGTCATGGCCATTTTGAGTTGTATTTAGAGGATTTGATGCTGCTTCTATATCCAGCCCCAAGCTGTAACGAGCCCTGAAGGACTCCCACAGGTCCTGCCTTTGGGTATGGCTGGAGGCCAGCTCTGATTTCTGAAGAGAAACAAAATCACTCTTACATGAGACTGGACATGAATTATAATTAAAGCCAGTTATTATTCACCAACAGAGGGTAATGACAGATATCCACAGACCAACACCACCAGAAATTACTACTATGAAACTTGACATGTGTGGAATGACTAGAAAAATCCTACTTTTCCAAACACAAAAGGAGGAATAGTCACACACTGTGTACTCCACTGTCCTTCACTAAGGAATTGCTGTGTCTTTCTACACATGTTTATTATTCTACCAACTCTATCCAATAAAAGCTTAATGACCATGTAACTTCTGGGAGGGAAGTAACTGATACAGAGACTTTTGCATAGCCAACATCCTGTCCTTTAACATGACTCCTGCTCATCTAAGGGTCTGTATCATACTGTGCGTGATGACTTTCAGAAGTGTGTTAGTTTGGATGGTACCTCTGATGGGTGAAACTCATTGAAATTGAAAGTCACTGAATGGTTCAGCATTCAACGGCTCCTTGGGTGAAGAAAGGGTCTGCACAAGAAGGGGGAGAAAAGGAACATTTTATTACAGTGGAATGCAATATAGAGGTCAGCAGTGAGGTGTCACCCATGAGTTGATTGATCAGGTACCACCTGTAAAGAGAATTTTTCTAACTGCTGAACGTTGACCCCTTTCTATGGGGAGCTTCAGGAGAAAGCTGTGTAACCAGAAGAATGATAAACAACTGCCAACTATGGAAAAACAAATTAATGGTTTCATCTTTGCTATAATCATGTTCACAGCCCCATACCCTAGACTTGAATGTGAGTTCGGCAAAATAAGGTTAGTTTGGATAAAGGGATTTCCTTACAGGTCACCATTCTTCTCCTAGAGAATGACCTATAAGCCTTTAACTTATGTCTATTGTGTCAACAACCTTGATGTACGAAAGTTGACCAACTCCCTTGTTTCTCTGCACTCTCCTGCCTCTTTGAAAAGAGTTTTCTCTTCAAAATCTGCTGAAATGAATTAAAAGATTCCTTCAGCTTCCAGTGGATTTGGATCAGAGTGAGCTGTAAGAGTAAGGCATGGAGACCCTGCACTTCACACAGTCTTTGTTTGCTCTCGATAACTAAAGAATGTATGAACTCACAAGAAAGCGAGACGCACAGCAGCTTCTGCAGCAAAACACAGACTTGATAATCCTGATATTTCAATGACCATAAAGATGAAGAGGAAGAAACCATGGCTGATTTGAAATCAAAAAGCCAAACCTCTTTAAAGTCCTAAAATGGTGCAACTGCATTGATAAATATCACAGAGACAGGACTCATTTTGGATTTAAAGTTTCTGCAACTTGTTTTTAGTATCACTGTCAGAAGCAGGCTCAGAACTGAGAAATTACCAAAATCAGTCTTCAGCTGGAAGCAACTTTCCATTGCCTGGGAAGTTTAAAAGCATGGTCTTTATGAAACAATAAGCACAACACAAATGCTAGACCTCTACTCACTGCAGGAGCAGGACTGTCTCCCCCCACTACACAGAAGCTGTACTGAACAATAAACAGATAATTTTGAACACGAAATTGAAGAAGAGAAATGCATGGGGAAATAATGTTATATACAAAAAAGGTCAAATACATTGGAACAATATATATGAAATTCTGTTCAATAATTGCTTCAGAAAGTGGCAATTTTTCTGAGCACAGACTTGAACCTCTAAGCAATCTTTCTCCTGTAGTAAGCTACAAGACTGATAATTAGAGCCAGCAAGATATCAAGCCACAGATCACTGATTAACATTTCATTTTCACTGAAATGAAAAACTAAAAATAGAACGATGGCACAAAATCTGATTAGATTTTACAATCAATTTCAGAAGCTGCTGCCCCGTTCTGGAAGAGCACCAGCACTCTCTGCTGGTGAGCTTTGTTCAGTAGTTATTGAGAGGAAAAATGAGGAATGAAAATGCGTTATGATTTTGATACAGAATGCCACTTTTGTTTGAAATGGGTGAGTAATGTGATTCCTCTCAATTTAGCAAACAGGAACTCTAGGAGCTAGTTTTGGTTTTGGAAACAATACAGTCATTACTAAGAAGTGTATTTAGTATGGACAATCACCATTCACTGGAATAAATTTCAGTCACAAATAAACATCTGATGTTTAATGCTTCTCTCTGCAGAAAGCATTTCTGCTGTGCTGCCACATAAAGACAAGCTGGTGTGAGAAGTTCCCTGAATGCCAAATCCCTTGGCTCCACCCTGACTTTCCATCAATTTTAGAGCTATGCCAAGAAAAACAGCTCTTCTTAAAAAAGTCCTAGCATAGCACCAACATCACAATGGAAATACTACTGTGTTTTAATGAAAGCAAACCTGCTCCCAGCCCTGTCTCTGTTACACCCTTTGCCAGGAAGCTGGAAAAGCTTTGACTCCCTCTCCTCGCATGCACCCAAGCCTTGTCCACACCTCTCATGGGTTGCTTTACTGCATCCCAGCCAGAGACCGCACAGGGACAAAGAGATCAGGAGCAAAAAGAAACAAATCCAAAGCCAAGTACTCAAGTGACAACTGTCCCAGTTTCCAAACTCTGCAGAGACCGGGCATCAGTGAGAAGGGTTAAAGACTGGCAAATTGAATCCATGTGCAGCTCATGCAAGTGTGGGAAACAAAAGAGACAATGTTAAGGACAGAGTATTCATTAGCAAAGGGCTCAAGTTTCTTGGCTTTTCCCTGTCTGCTTTCCAATGGCCATTTTTCAAGGTAGCTTTTTGTTCTTTAGTTTTGAACATAGTCATGGAAAGACATTCTGCTCTGTCTTAGCTAACGAACTAAAGCTCAGTACATGCTGAACTGCTTAAGATATATTGTGTTTTTAATTCCCTGGGGACAAGAGGGGAGAACAATGTCAGAGATGAGGCTTTTCTGCCTTTCCCTCCCTTTCAACTCCAGCAAGGCTCTCAGGAACTGGTTCATGAGGGTGACTTCAAGGTATTTGGGATACTTAGGAGATTCAGTTTACAGCAGTAACACATTTTGCAGAAAGGGGTCCCAGTCATTTATGGGGAGAGACCTGAGATCCCCTTTTTCTCCACCTGAAGGTCAGAGTCAATGCTCTGACAAGGTGGAGTGTGCAGCCACGGCTGAATTACATTATGTGGGAGGGTGAGTGGCTCTGATGAAGGCCCAGTGCTCCCAAAGCCCTGCAGAAGGTCTGCAGCCCTCCACCACACAGAAGACATCCAGAGCAAGACTGCAAACCTTCTGTGTCTAGAGCCAGGATTTTGAAAACACTCCATATCTGGCAGGTCAGAAACACCATCTTAGGATTGCTACATATAAGCTGAGTCTTGAAATTCTGACCTCTGCTTCTTCAGAAGAATCCGGATCCTCCTAGGGCTTACAGGAGAACTAGTTTGCTGCTCAGCCAAGAAAATGCAGCAATTAGGGTAGAGCTCTGGAAAAAGCAGTTAAAATAGCAGGTCAGAAGCTACAATAGCAGGTCAGGGTCTACTTCACCATTTCAGGCAGTAGATAGGTGTATATTAAGTGTAGCAAGCTACACAGCATTTTACTTTGACTTTTTACTTTTTTGAAATAAGAGGTGGGAAGAACAGCTCCTGAATTAGAGAAACAGTTAAGAGCCCTAAAAGGAACAAGCACAGTGGTAAAAATAAGTGACTTTTAACATAATCGTAACTCAAAGTCAGAAATAATTGTTCTAATGCATTCTGCTCCTGACAAATCTGAACTTCAGAAGCGCTTAACATCTGCAGGGAGTCCCAAGGAGCTTTCTAAGCATTCAGGGATCACTGACACTTGGCTGAGGGGGACAGAGTGACAGCCAAATGCCAAGCACAGCTCTAAAACACTGCATGAGAAGCAGACATTCCTGCCTGAGGGATCAGAGCAAGTTTCTATTGTAGAAAAGGAGAAAAAGTTTCGACCCTGAAGTTTTCTACTTTTCAAGGAAGTTAATATTTTGGAGTTCATTGCTCTGTGAAGAATGAGAAGATGCATAAAGCTTTGAGAACTCTAGTACCTGAAGGAAGTTAACATGATTGCTTTTTTTTATTAACTATACATGCCAGACTGCTCTTAAATATTCTCTTCCCACACTCCTACCCACACCTTTACCTTCGTACCATACAAATTCTGTATTCTGCTCTGTCCCTTGATCATTAATGCAGACTCCTAAGCTTCAGACTTCAAAGAAATGCACAAGTAAGAGTCACAGGCACAAGACTGGAACAGCGTCAAAGTTGCCCCATGCAGGAACCTCCATCTTCTGTTTGACTTCACTGTACAAATACCTCGTTCTATATCAAGACTAGGAAATTCAATGATTTATGTAGGGCTTCCCACAGATTAAGTTAATAAGGGAACCCAACAGCGCCTCATCTCCTTCCGCCTTCCAAACACTGGTAAATGAAAGGAAATAGGAATGTCTCCTGGGGTAAGGGAAAGACGTGAGTGTTCTACAAATGTGCAAGGGAAGAAACCAAAGGCTTCATTGTGTGGATACGCATTTCTGCGGGACCCCTCTTCCCTTCTCTTCCCTCCCAAAAGTGGTATATGATAACGTTCTTAGGGAAACTTGGTTCAGTTACAAAGCCTCACCCATACCATACCTACTGGCACCTAGGACAGTGGTAGTTTACTTTTCTTCCTGCTTTTTCTTTTATATTTTTCTTTCATTTGTCCCTTCCCCCTTTCTTCTATTCTCACCCTCCTTCCTGCTGCTCAAAATGTCTGCAATCCTGCTTCTTTATTTCTGGAGGTTCCCTTCTGTCACTTGGAGTACATTTCCAGTACCACCACCATTACTCGGAGCTCCAGTTATGCCTTACTAGTCAAAGCTTCGAGCCTATGAGACTGAATTACAGTTGAACACAATACAAATGAAGAAATTATGGCACAGACAGATTAAGACAGAGGTGTCTCCAAGACCCTAAGGGACAAAGGGACTCATTTTAATGCTTCTTGCAATCAGCATCCCTTTAAGTTACATTTGAAAATTACACCAACTTTCCCTGGCCAGGATTAAACTTCTTCACAAGCCAGTTTGGCCTTTTTTCAGCTTTACTTGTGGCTGCTCCTATATCACCAACTTTGAAGGAAATTACACACCACCAAATTAACACAGGTGCAGTTTCTTTAGTGGTAAGAAAGCTGCTACAGGTCATCAGGTTTTTCATTCACCATTTTCATCACAAGATGGTCTACACTTGTTCTGGGCTAAGTTAGACATTACTGTGGCCAAGTGTGAGAAGCTGCTGTAGATCCACATGCCTCAAAGTGCCTCCATCAGCTCTACGATCCCTATTGAAACATTAGGCTAAAGCGGCAGTGCTGATCACAGATGATGTTAAAGAGCAAAGATTTACTTACTGAGAAAGGGAACTATAAAGCCAAACTCAGGAATTTCTCTGCCTAATGAGAACGCTGCAATTAGGTCATCGCTGAATACCGCATAACCACAAATTGGAGCAAAAACATTCCCACAGAATAAGTAATATGTGACAGCAGGTATTTGGAATGAGAACAAGGATTTCATCCATGTAGCCCTACTGCTGAATTATGTGGATTCATAATCCAAAGAGTGGCCCTGGGATAGTCAGCTTCCAGTGGGGACAGGCAGGTGTCAGGATACACAGACCCAGCTTAGCACCAGCAACCTGGTGCCTCAGCTCCCAAACATGAAGGTACATGTCCAGCTTTGATGAAATTTGACAAGGTGTTCAGAGCAAGTTTCAGGGTCACAACTCATTTTAGGTCATGTATGAACTGGATTTTAGGCCACAACCTTCTCTGTATCTTCTGGACCCCAGTTTGAGCAATGCTACTACTTTCCAATAACTATTTCTGCTAAAAAAACTAGATCACTCCTGCACCAAACCTTGCTCACTTAAGGCTGTATGTTTTGGTAAGCCTTTAAACATGAGACTTTTATTCAACTGACAAGATAAGGAGCTTTAATAGGAGAACACACTCCAGATTGATTTTGGGGACTGAAACTTCAACGCTCTCCCTCCCTTGGATCCTGCACAGGCGTGTGGAAGTACCTGCTGTTGGGGCAGGCAGGAGAGTGAAGATTTGTGGGTTAATGGAATGCTGTTCCGATCAGGCAGATTGGGTTACAAGGTCTCTGAAGAGTGGCTGCTTCAGTATGGCACTTTAGTTTATGACTGGGGATTTCCTCTAATTAGATTGTACTCTCAATTATTTATGGTCTATATTATCTGCAGAAGCTGCCCAAACCCAAAGCCTTGCTAAGGATAATTGGAATAAGCATATTTTTATCTCTTCTGTAAAGCACCTTGAGCCTCCCTGATGAGAAATACTGGGACAGGATTAGATGCTAATGAAAAATTATTGTTAAAAAATAGAATAAAAATGAAAAGCAAACCAAGATGGAATTTGCTATTTAATGCTGCATTAGAGCTGAATTGAGGATCATTTATCACAGGTGACACTGAAAATTTTAACCTGAAAATTGAATGAGAACCTTCTTTATGCATCTCACGGTAGCCTTCCAGCCCTCACCTTCCTAAGAAAGAATCCTCAATCTGATACAAACAGGATCTGTGCTTCTGCTTCAACCATCTGGTGGTAAATGTGATGGTGAATATGCATGGGCCTACCTGAATCAGGCTGCTAATGAAAGGCAGAATCTTTCAACCTGAGGGCACACCATGAAGTACTAAGCAGGGATGGCTAAACCCAGAGCATCAAAACGGCTGGTGGGATCCCCACTCTCTACCAGGCAAGGATGCAAACACAAAGCTTTTAACAATTTGGGGATCAGCACCCTCAGATTGGCATTTTGTTCTCTCAGAGATCAAAGCAGGAGCATTTGGAGTCAATTCTGCTCAATTCAGAGTTGGGGCAGATGTGGATCAGCTCCTGTGGGGCTTGGGGGCTCTCAGGCAGAGTGTCCACAGGGAAGAGGATGGCAGAGTGGAGCGGGCAGAGGCCCTGGACCTCCTCTGCAGGACTGTGGGTAGCAAACTATCCCCTTGTATTACCATGAGTCGAAAACGGATCAAGGAAGAGACAGGCCAGCTCTGCCCCCTCCTTCACACCGACTCCTCTGCCCCCACTACGACACACATCAAACAGTCCCCACGGCAAACCCTCACAGCCTTCCCCTCACCTCGCTGCGTAAGGAGACTTCCCAGACACCTCCGCTGGCGCCTGTGGTGACCCCCACTACGGGACGTGGTCCCGGGGGCTGCGGACTGAGCCACAGAACCGCCCCTCTCCTGCCCACCTCGCCCGGGAAAGGCGGCGGTGCCCGTGAGGGCAGCGGAGGGACACGGGAGCCCCTTCTCCGGCTCTGAGGGGGGACCCCGCCTCGGGGCCGTGCACTTCCCTCTGGCTGGAGGCGAGCGGCCGAGCCGTTAGGCGGGAGCCGCCGCTGCCGCCTTAGCAGCCCCTGCGGCGGGGAGCCCCCGCGCCACTCCCCGCTGCACCTGCCCCGAGCCCCGCATCCCGGCCGGGCAGGGCGGCCGCGGCCCCCGCCTGGTCGCTGGGGGCCGGTGGGGCAGCAGGCAGCCGCGCTCCTCTCCCGCAGCCGGCCTCAGTCCCCTCCACACCAGCTCCTTACCCCGCGGGCGCCTGCCCCAGCGGCCGCCCGCTCATCCATCTTGCTCCTCTTCCCTCCGAGGTGACAAAGCCGGCATGGCAATGAGAGACAGCGAGGAGCTCTGGGAAGTGCCTACCCCAGATTCAGTTATTAACTTTCACCAGGCGGCTGCAACTACGGCACCCGGCATCCCCCGCTGGGACAGCGCCTGCAAAGCCGGCCGGGAAGTGTAGTCCTGCCGCCGCCTCACCGCCCGCCCGCCGGCGGGAGCTGTAGGCCCGCCTCGCATGGCCTGAGCCCGGCCCTGGGTCGGAGCTGAGCCGCCTCTGTAGGACCTTTAAGGTTTCCATGTCTTGGCTGGTGAAGGAGAGGTGGAGCAGGCAGGTGCTCAATGGAGGCCTGGGACAGTCAGGCGCCTGAGGGCTAAAAGCACAAAAGTCCCCCATGAAACACTGTGGGGTTCACCAGGCAGGCAGGTACCATGGGGGACACACAGAACGAGAGGGGATGGAGATGGTTATCCCTCCCTCGCAGAGAGGGGGATGCTTCCCCAGCCTCATGGCGTCACTCACAAAATGGCCGCTGCTCAGCGCAGCTCCATCCTCCCAAAGCTATGGCAGAGCCATAGCCCAAAGTGTTGCTGTTTTAGCTTTACCAAGGTACATTTGCCTCAGCAGCCTCCTGCCCAGCCAGATCTGCAAATAGAAATGGTATCCTGGGCCCTTTCTGCCACACCAGGCCAGATGTCCCTTCACAGCCAGTGCTACAGGTGCCGTTTTTACAACTAACTTCTCCAAGTACCGCTGAGTGCATGTTTTATACCACAGAAACGCTTTCTCTGCCTCCTGCAGTTAACAGTACATTGTAAATTATGCAGGGAGACACCACTGTGAGGGCTCACATATTTCGGCCTAAGAAGAGCTTATTTTGTTGACAATTTATGTCTTCCATGTTGACATTTTTTACCATCTCAGCAGTGAGGATGTAAGCTCTTCACTTTTTATTTCACCTGGCTCCTATTACCAGCCCACTTATGCAGGCTAATCTATTATCTTCATCGCTCACATCATGAGCTTTCTGTGACAGCTTTGTCTTCTGATGTCTCTCCTACAGTGTTTCTAACTAGCAGCATTCCTTGAACAAGGACATTTTAGAGGTCCGAGTGGCAATTAACATCCAAACTCAGCTGGAAAAAGGCTTTTAAGCTTTGTTGCTTTTGATGAAGAAGGGAAAAAGCCCAGCAGAGGTAGCAGCCACACCAGCCTCTCACTGTAAACACCACAAAAGGAGCTATGGAGGGAAAATCTATTATTGCTCCATGGGAATCCAGCAACACTGGGGTGCAAAAGTGACACTAAAACGGGCTGTGCTGTCATGAGGCCTTGTTTACCAGAGCCAGACAAGAATCATCTGTTCTAAAACATGGTGGAATGTTCGGCTTTGTAGTACTGGATTCCCAAAATCCATAGTCTTCTGCTGCGGCTCACTCCTTTGCCTCATTACTGCTGCAGCCATCGGAGGTCTGCACCCTGCCTGGAAAACACGAGTAGCAGCGAGAAAGCAATCCCAGCAAAAGCCTGCTTCATTCATGTGTAATCAGACACTGCTTGGGAGATTTACAAAGGAGGGGAGGCGGAGGAGGAAACCACAGCGCTGAACTCATTTGCATTATTTCTAGTGTCTGTTCCCTGCAAGTCACTTTGAGCTTTCAAATGTACAGAGTATACATTTATACACACACTTCAGCATTATTGGGTTTTAATTCGCACCCCACCATGACTGAAATTTGGCAAATAGGCTGTGTCTGTTTGTAACAGATGCTTTCATTTTGGTTTGGTAATGTTATGTATATACATACAAATTAACTTAAAAGCAGACTCTGTGTTGTGGCTTGCTGCTTACCTCAGAGATTCTCTCCATGGTTTGTCCTGGTTGCTTTATACTGTTCAGGCCATGCAAAACCTCCTGGGAAGCTCCCTAACATTCCTGCTGGGAATTCACTAGGAATAAAAACAGACTGTCGCTGCTTTACATCACTCACTTCTCTCTGATCCAGCAGGAAGCTACACAAGCAGTTTAGTTGGAGCACTGCATCACCTTACAGTTCTTAGGAGCAGAACTGCTCACATAATCCAAAACACACTTTTGGATGCTTGGAAGCCAGTCTGAGCTTGGAGTAGTCCTGGGTTTGGTTTAGAGCCACCCTGTGCTCACATTTGGGTCCTGCAGGAAGCACCAGAGCCAGCACAGAACAGTAGAAATGGAAATACAAACTTTATACAGTTGCACTATGTTGGTGGTCCTCTTCTGCCAGTATGTGCAGTTCTGCAACGTGCTTAAGCCACACACAGGCACCAAACTGTCCAACTGTGTGGTTTTACTACGCCAGTTTTAGTGCTTTTAGGACCACATACTTGAGTAAAGGCTCAAGTTTGCCTGGGACTGTTCTTACCCGTCCTATCTTCAGTTTCCCCTATATTAGATACTATAAGGTGAGTTCTCTAGATGAGAAACACTTTTAAATTTGCACTTTTTACTAGACTTACAGATTCAAAATTGCATCTTGCTTTAAGTGTTGGCATAGAAGCTTGACTGTGACAGCACATCTGTAACAATTAACTTCCTTACTAGCAAAGTTCACTTTGATTATGACTGGGTGCTTTTAGATCCACTGAATAAAAATAAAAGAATGTAGTGCAGAAAGGAAAAATATCTCCCATTCCTGCTGCTAGGAAGAAGATATTTTAATGTAGACCATTCTAAATATCTCAAAGACCATATACAAACTTGGAGCACTTTAAATACATTTATTCAGCAGCTATTACAATCAGCCTCCAAAAAACTGGAGCCCCCTCTTGTTTCTGAACCGTGTCAAGTGATGAAAATGCCAAGGAACATTGAAGCTAAACAGTGCACTCCTTTCTGAGAAACAGACATGTCTAACAGGGATTAATCTCTTTGAAAAGGCAAAATATAAATATATACACTCTAAATTCACAACAACAGTTTAAACGCGCTACGTTAATTCAAGTTGGGGTAACAGTGGACAAATTCACCCTCATGTAAACTGCAGTCGTAAAATCTCTCTGCTGTCTTCTCCTCAAACCCTGTCCAGTTTAGGTTAACTGTGATCTGCCTAGCGCAGAGCTGAAATACAGAAGCGCTGAAGTGTTGAATCTCAGGGGCTGTGCACAGGACCAGGAAGTGGGGTGATTGATGCTCTGTTCTCTACACGTTGCTCAAGGCATCCACACCAGGAAGAACCTTACCTGTAAGCAGTTAAAACACACCAGTGAGGTTAAGAACCCTCTTGCAATTGAAGCATTTAAAATAAAATTGGAGATTATAGGTTAAAAATGGAAGAGACCGGCTCTACATACACTCCTGTTGACAACAGTGGCTCTTAGGGCATATGGGCACACTTATACCGTTCCACACAGTAAACACCTTTTAAGGCTGTAGTGAGCATCCAGAGCACAGCCGCCCTTGAATGTCAGCAGGCAGATGCTGAGTGTACCACAATCATCAATTCTCCATTAACAATAATGGGAAATGTTTATCTGAATTTCTGCTTGTGTCAGATCCAAACAGCCCAGATCTTTTTCCACTCAGTTTGATGGCAAACAGATTTTTGATTGGATCTAGGGAGTTGCTGCATATTTTCTTTGATCCCTAGTGGCACATAAAAGGAATTTTGGAGTGCGTGGTGGAAACTCTAAGAAAGAATTAAGAAATAAAACCTCTTACAAAGCTCAAGTCTTTAAACAACCAGGTCTGGGTATTTACAAGCCCCATTCCAACTGATGGAAGTAAGGAATATGCTCACCTTTGAGTATAAGGGTCCAGATTATTAAAGTGGAATGTTTTCTACAGCATTTTTAAGCCTTTTGTCCTACTTTAATTACAAAGAGAGACCATTCTGGTTTTGCTTTTTTCCAGAAATCCTACTTTTTAATGCTCAAGCTGTGTGGCAGCCCTGAATTTTAACACTGTTCACAACTCACTGGTTTGCTGGGTTTCTTTTTTCCCCCCTTGAATCTTCAGAAGCTTTTCCAATTAGCAAGACTTCCGTTACATTTAAAAGATCACACACACAAACCCACATTTTGGGCCAAAACTTGGACAAGTTTGTCCTTTTAAATCAATCGGTTGCACAGTGTTTCCTTCTAACCATCTGCATTCCTTCCCTTTCCCATCACTCCCTAGGCAACAGAAACAAAAGCTCTGTCTCGCATAGAACTGCTGGAAAGTACCAGCTGCAATGCAGTTTATTGCAGTTTCTCTTCCACAGAGAAGTTGACAGCATTAGATAATTTACACACATTGGGAAACAGCTAATTACCAGAGGAAATGAAAACTCATTTAAAGTACAATGTAACTCATTAGAAGAGCCCTGTAAATTCTCACCATTTTGAACTGCAAGCACCCTCCTGCAGGTTGGTAAGTGAGCACTAGAGGGCTCCCGAAACCAGGGGATTTCAAACAATGCCCTGGAAAGGAGACTTCTGGCAACAATTCCAGACGATACTGATGAGATTTCCCTAACAGCTACTAGACGCTTTAAGCAGTCTGGTTAGTGTGTCTCAGGGGATCATCTACAAAACAGAGCCAGCATGTTCTTGAGGCCATTTTATTTTCCATTCCAGTAGGTTTGCCTTCTGGGAGTGGCAAACCGTGCTGTTTGCAAGAATACTCCCATTTTCTTTCCTCTCTTCCTCTAGGAGGACTACAAAAGAGCAGTGAGGAGAGCTCATTGCTCAAAAGCTATGTGCAGCTCCACGTGGTGGAACAGAAATGACATTCACTCTACTGTTGTGTTTTCTTGAGTATAGACACATGGTAGAGCACCCAGAACTACCTGATTTTTGCTGAACAGGTTAAGATAAAAGAAGAGTTACCCTCTAGCAGTTCCAGGCTGGCACCGCCTCCTGTGCTGACATGGCTAACTTTATCCTCAGTGTTCCACTTTGCACAGCAAGTGGCTGTATCTCCACCACCTGTGGTACAAACAAGATCAGAGACACAAGAAATTCAGATTCTCTTCAGCTTAAGGGCCACAGCCTTGCTACAAGATGGTCCTGCTGCCGAACACTCCACATTACTACATACTGTAGTTTTCAAAGCCCTATCTCCAAGCTGAAGCACAGGTGAAAACATGAGGAAAGAAAACAAATTTGACAAGTATTTTTAGCGTGGTACTGGCAAGCAGAAGTTTCTTGTTACATTTAGAAAGACATAGCACACACATACAACTTACCAATAATGGTGATGCTGCCCTTTCCAGTTACTTCTACCACTTTGTCCATGAGGGCTTTGGTTCCTTTGGCAAACTTGTCCCACTCAAAGACACCGACTGGACCATTCCACACAATCTGCTTGGCCCTTCCCACAACTTCAACAAACTTCTTCACACTTTCAGGGCCGCAGTCCAAGCCCTAAGACAAGCAAGAGAAGCCACAGAAGCACTTACTGCTGGCCCTCATCTCAAGTCACCCATGTCTAGCTGGGATCTCGGAAGCTTTCCCCTCACCCATGGATATACAGCAAGAGCTCTTCTCTACGCACAAAGGCACAGATTTGCCAGCAGCTGCTGCAGTAGGGTGGAGTGTGGTGTGGTATTGATCTTCCTACTATTAAGAAGTGATTTTTAAATCAATGTCAGATGCCTGAAGCCTTGGTTATTAACTTTTGCCAACTCTACTTAAAATCCAGTCAAATAAAAGGCATTTCTACTTGCGTCCATATCTGAAAGGTTTAGAGGAATTTTGTTGTTTTAATCCAAACTCTTACAAAAGCTACTTTAGACTTAAAAATTCAGAACAAAATGGCTTCAATTTCATTAAACCAATATATTCTATGCAGCTTGACTGCCTTCAGAAGCATTTGCAAAGGATCACAATGACTCTTTCCATTCCTTTAATGTGTCTTTCCCATCCCACTGCTGTCCATTACTTCTGTTAGTGCCTTGCCTATTAATACCCACCATCCAGCCAGCAGGAATGCCTGAGGACACTGTGGCTTCCCCAGTCTGTGCATTCTCATCAAATTTGTTTGCAGTGATGAAGTCAACAGGCAGAGTAATCTTCACACCATTCTTCTCTGCTTTGGCCATCAGGTCCTTGACAATTTTTGATCCCTCTTCATCAAACAGAGAGTTGCCAATCTACAGAAGTTAGTTGGGAAAAGTGAGAAAGGTGTTTGTTTAGTTACTGGTCATTACGGAAGAGAACAGCAGCAGTCAAGTCAAACTGCTCACACAGCAGTTCTAGAAAGACTACTTCCTTAAAGCACCCAGCTAGACACAGGCAGCAAAGTGACTGTCAAGTAACTCCTCTGTGCTCCCTGCTCTTGTAGAGTTGAGATAGACAGTTCTCAATACCACAAGATACAAGGGACATTCTGACCATATTCTTTACTAGGAGCAAACACAGAATTGCTCTTTTCATACCTCCATGTTGTTGATCACTTTGAGGAAGGTAAATGCCATTCCACCACCAATGATCATCTCATTGACCTTATCCAACATGTTACTGATCAGCTGGATCTTATCCTGAACTTTGGCTCTGGTGAGAGAAAGAGAGAAGGAAAAATAATGAATAACAGGCACTGCCCCAAACTCCTCTGACACAACTTAGTCTCTAGCAATCTTTAGCTAAGACAACATGAAGCTTCACAGGGACTTCTTGGATTGAAGCAGAATCCATCAACTGCTATTCAGTAATGGCAATATCACAACTGTGGCATATCAAGGCCATTCTGAGAGAATGAGCCAATAAAGGAGTTGTTGGGAGTAGGCAGGAAGTGAATGGGTCAATGTAGCAGCCCAGCATTAAACAGCAACTTACAAGAGCAGTATTCCATTATTCATCCCTCCATTTTTTTCCTATTTAAATATAAACTCTGTTTAGCACTCACAGCCTGATTTCCCCTGTTTGTCCAGCACAGCAGAGATCAGAGCACTGCCATTCACAGCCACTGTCCAACCCCAGATTCTCTGTACCAGCTACCACACACCCAGCTCCTGTAACCCACCACACTCACAGAACAGCTTCAAACTACCAGGCTGATCTGTGACACACAACTGCCCTACCCAAAAGCAGATGACTGCTTTCGACATGAGATACAAATGGTAACAGAACAACAATACCAACACTACATAATGTAGGAATGGCAGAAGAGACAGTAATAGACACAAGTCTCCAGTCTTCCCTCTTTAATGCCATGTATGGAAGTTTTGTTGTTATCTAAAAGAAAGCTTCATAAAAGACCGTAGGAAACCACCTTGAGCTGAACATAGGCTGGCAACCAGAAGACTTGCATTATTGTCTTAGTTTCACAGTGCCCTGCTTGGTGATATTAGACAAGACCACTTTCTCTTCTTGCTTTAGTTTCCCCATCTCTGAATGGATAATTGTATTAATTTCATTAATGAAACATTTTCAGATGTAACCATACAAAACAGGTGTTGCCTCTACAAATCCAATCTCACTGGTCACAGAGAGCTCTGGTGTGAACTAGTCACTGACCCCAGTTTAAGCCATAAAGTTGCTGATGTTGCTACACTGTGGGCACTGAATGGGTGAAGAAGCATTGATGGGATGGGACAAAGCCACAGCAAAACCCTGTGAGGCCTGTCCTGCTGTGTGCAGCTCCAGGCAGAAAACATGAACGTGAATTAAGAGTTTTGTTTCTTTCCCTTGCACATACTCTGCTCTTGGCACTAAAGTACTTTCCTGCACACAGCCTTTCTTTGCCAACATAGTTTATTTCCAGTTAGCACAGGCACATGAAGGCACTTTCTGGCTCTGAACCACTCTCTGAGCTCTTCCTGTGACTAAGATGCAGTCAGCATTCATCAGCCTTTGGTCACACAGTGAGTTTAGTATCAAGCTCCTGGACTGGGACATGCTGGTCACCCTGATCATGCACCTCAAAAGGGCTTATTTTGTTCCCATTGGATTTACAACACTTCCAGACTTTACAAATAGGCTTGATATTTTAACATTCGGGCCATCCTAGCTGCTACTCTAACTCAAACATCTGGTAAGATAACTAACTTTCCCTTGGTGATATACCTGCTACTTCCATCAAAGGCAATGAGGGAGGTATAGTGCTTAGCAATAGGTCACCTGCAGCTGTAAACCTTGCAAGGGTACTGATAAAAAGAAAAGAAAGCATTGTTCAGTATAACCAAGGTGATACAAGTGCCAAACTTTATGTGAGAGCTGAAAACTAGTTCTTAGCACACACACATGCTTGGGTGCAAAGAGCAGGAATTAGCCATGTACTTCTGTCAAGAACATAGGAATGTCACCATGTCCCAGCTTTGTGTTACTTAGCAAAGTATTTTAATTCGTCTGATAAACTGAAATACAGCGTCACAGAACCACGGTGCTGAAGTAGGAACACACATGACATAAATCAGCAGCAATGGGAAATTATTTCTACACAGAAGCAGTCAGATGGTTATTCAGGCTTCTCTGCACACTAACTGCTGTGGAAGAGCAGAGGCCCATTCAGCTACAGCAGGTCACCATTGCATAATGACAGTCCATGTCACTTTACACAGTGCTGAGCCTGCAGGATGCTTGTACTCTGAACTGTAGAGGAAGGGTCACTGACAATGCTTCAGGGCCATCATGTGTATCTAACAGGTCTTCTGGGTCATCTGTGCAACAAACTCAATTTGGGGAATGTAAGAGGTCAGGAGATAGAATGAGCTGCCTGATAGTATCACAGGAGTGGACATGATCAGTCAGCTCCTCTCTAATGACATCTTACAGAGATCTCGGGACTTTCCTACAAATCCAAACTGTAGATGCAATTAAAGGCAAGCACTTGCTTGAACCAAGCCAAAATAGCTTTCATTTCTTACAGAGGAGTTAAACAGAAATACAAAATTCTTATGTTTCTTGAGTCTTACCCTCCAAGAATTGCTAAGAAGGGTCTCTCTGGACTCTCCAGGGCCTTAGCAAAATAATCCAGTTCCTTCTTCATGAGGAAGCCAGCAGCCTTCTGAGGCAGGTTGACACCTACCATGGAGCTGCAGAATAAAAAGAGCGAGGAAAGAAAAATCACCTATCAGTACAGGTCCAAACAGCCCTGTGTCTCACAGCATTATAAAGCCAATCCTTTAGTCAGCAGCAACAGTGAGAACAGCTACCACCTGCATGAAAACAAACACAGGTTTTGTTTTCCTAGTTTGATAATGTGGCTGTACACAGTTTCTAAGATTGTTTTTGCACAGACATATCACTATGCAAGATTTATACTGTTCAGAGTGATCCAAAACACTGAGGGACAAATAAGCATAGTGAAAGCAGAAATGCCTTCCTGTGATAGCACTGGATTATGAAATCAGGCTCAAGGGGGACCACTGGAGTTTGCTCTAACTGGAGTTAGTACACATACCTAAACCCACTCCATGAGAATTACCAGTCTGGAGCTATTAATCTTTCGGAAAAGAGTTCTGCTGTAATTGCAGCACAATTTATACATGTCTTAAGCAATAATTTTTCTATCTTGAAAGCCTAAAAGGTCAATTCAAGTTTTAAGAGTTTCATCTGTCTTCTCTTCCCTGAGAGCATGAAACAGCATATACTACTGACACCCACCTCTGCTAAATCCATTACTCAGTAGCAAACACTGCAGAAGGTCAATGGGATAAGCCCAAAAGGAAGTTAAAACTCACTGGGGCAAAGCTTTATGTGTTTCCACAGCAGACATCATTCTGCAGCTCTGCCTGTGGGGGGAAAATGGATACACACCTGTGAGCTCGGTGAGCAGTTCCAAAAGCATCATTGACATAGACATCTCCCAATTTAGAAAGAGAGGATCTGAAAGCCTCCACTTTTGCAGAATCAGCCTTGATCTAAAAAGAGAAAGAACTACAGGTTTTTGCTTTTCAGGTACACTGAGTTGATCCTGAAACTAAAGTCAAAGTCAGCAACTTGCCTTGTAAACCCAAAGCAATGAAAGGCCAGCTAGAGAAACGTATCAGTTCATCACTGTATTTCATATGCTGTTTCCCAGTCCAGTAGGAGCAACAAAAAGGTTTAAATGGTTTAAACTGCTCAAAAGTTTATTCTTGCTATTACAGGCCTGAGGACTCTTCCCACTTCAAGTTTCTAGCAGAACAGGAACAAACTGCAGTGCTCCTGGCCATTCAGTCCCTCTCCAACAGATTGCCACTTTCAGTGGCGAACACAGGTAATGCAGAAAGGGTGTGGAGAGACAAGGCAATGCCAAGATGCGACTTAAAACTCATGCTTGGCCTCCGATTGCCAAAGGTGAAAGAATGAGCTCCTGAAGAACTGATTTAGCAATTGCATTGAGGATTAACTGATAAATAACCTGCACACTACAACAGGACACAGAGGAAGAAGCATCAGAAAGCTGGAGATAAGCTTAGTATGTAGTGGGCAAGAACAGACACACATCCAGGCACAGATCCAACACCATGGGGACAATGGCAGGAAGGTGCTCTAATTAATGGCAGATGGGTCCAGCTTTGGGTGTGCTTTTGTTCACACAGCCTGAGAGGACGTCAAGCCAAAGGGACCACAAGATTATAGAACTACACTATCAACTGCTCCTTCACTGCATAAAACCAGGCAATTTACCAAGAGACTAAATGCTTCTATTAAAACCAGTAGCATCTGTAAGCAGGACACAAGAGGCTCCAAATGAAGGAATCACAATCACTTGATCTGCTTTGGAAAAACACAGTTTCTAAGCACCAGTTAGTAACCTGCAGTCTTGCATTGCTACTTCCGTAGCACTGACTTTCACCTCTGCCAGGACCAGAAGCAGGTCTGTCAACAGCACCTCTCCTGTTGTGCTCAGCTGCAGTGCAGACTTCTACACCCAGCTAAATAAGATGAAAACTACAGAAATGCACTTGGGACAGTTCCCAAAGCAAATTCAATTCTTGCCCCACTCTTCTCCCTGCCACCATACTGGCTTTCAGTGGCACACAGTTCTAGTAATTAATTGCTGCATTTCTCACTGCCATCTGCAAGGGCTTACTACTTCTCTAGGCTGTTTTTTTAACTACAGGAGTCCTGTGTCAGTCCATAAAGGGCACCACACGATGTCAGCATTCCACTCCATACACTGAATCTGAAAGGAGCCAAGGCCCGTGTAAAGTCATCGGGGTCACCATCGCCAAGAAAAGCAGCTGTCTGGAGCAAGCATTCTTCCTGACCTTCAAGAAAATGTCAGAGGTGCAAGGCAGCCTGGTTCTGGATGTCTACTCTTAAGAGCAGACAGCAAAAGGGTTTAAACCCTCTCTGCTGCAGCATATTTAAGCATTATATTAAAACAATAGCCAGATAATCAAGAAATAAGCATCATTCTTACAGCCCCAGTAGCAACAAACTATCTCCAACAGACTTTGGAGTTTTGTTTTAGACATCCCAAAAATAAAGTCCAATAAGAATCAACCACTTTCCTGCATAACCCTATTTGGCTCCTCCTTCCTTCTTTTACAGACTGCGCCACCTTCATCAGTTATCTATAGCCTTTCACTTCACTTGTTTCATCTTGGAAATTCAATGTATTTGACTCAAAACTTTTGCACAGCATAGTACAAATGCTGGGACACATTGAACTAAAGATCTCTGACACCCTTCTGAAAGCAAATTAATAAACAGGGGTTTAATACAGGCTGCTGTCTTCTTGTCCTTCTGCAGTAAAAAAAGGCAGTAAGACCAGAGCAGGCATACAAAAAAGCTGCACTTGAAGTTTTACCTTGTTCCCTGATGCATCCTTTCCTTTCCCCTCTTCTTCTACATGGAATCGGAGGTTCTCTAGCAGGATGATGGAGCCAGCTGCAGGATTAGCACAGGCCGCCTCCACCTCAGGACCAACACAATCCTTCAGGAATAAGACCTCCCTGCAAACACAAGATGAACACTGTCATTCCACCAGTGACTCTTGCTTTCAGAAAGGAAAACATCCAGGTCCACTGACAGAAACGCCTGATGCATGCTGCACTGCTCTTCTACTTCACCTGCCCAAGAGTGCTTTAAGCTCCACAGCTACTGGTGCTAAGGAGAACTTCTCAGGCATGGGAACACCATCCGGACGACCTAGGTGACTCATCAAAACCACTGACTTAGCTCCATGGTCCAAGCAGTGCTTGATGGTAGGAACAGCAGCCTTAATTCTGTAATAGCAGAGAAGAACAAATTAAAAAGGATTCAGGTAGAGTTTCCCAGGCAAACAGATTTAGTGACCACTTACACAACAGCCTCAAGAGTTGTCCCTCAAAAATGACGAAAGAAATGGAGGAGAAGTGCATGGAAGAACGATTACTTCAGGAGGCCATCCTACCTCTGGTGCTTACACAGTTCACCCACCCTCTCATCAAAGAGGCATCACCACCAGTAAGTCTCCGAAAGGGACACTGGGCTTCTTAGAAAACTGTCCTTGCTAGAACAAGTGCCTAGGAGACTAACCACATCCCACAGGGCACAGCTGTCCCTATGGAACTAATCCAACCTAATCTTCTCTGAGGGACTGTGACAATCCTGGAGCACAGACCAGAAAGTATCAGCAAAATTCTCCATCCCAGCAATGTTTTCATACACTTCACTGTTAACCTTCCATGTGATGTAGGACACGGGAGTGAAATACATTTTGTAATATAAACTGTGCTGGTTGCTCCTAGCTAAGAAATGCCAGGACACACTTGAACAGAACCAGGCTTCCTGGTTTAGTCTGTGATCCTGAACCAATAAAGAAACAATGGGTATGTTAAGCAGTGAGCATATTGTGGTGAACAAAACTGGCACCTGCCTGCAAGTGAGACAAGCAATGCAAGATGTTTGATATCACTGTTTCTAAACCTTGTGTCTTTGTATGCTACACTGAAACAATTATCCTAACATAAGTCAACAAGTTCACACAACTGCAGGGTAACCAGGAGGCAGAAAGTCTTATGGATACTACAAAAAAAATACAGCAAATTTTTTTACACACAGCCAAAGGGATATGGCTGTGAAATGGTCACAACACTTCAACTATATTTAAAGGATGAAGTTTAGGGTCTGTACAATTGAGAGATTTTTTCCATATGCTCTCCATAGTGAGAAGAAGCCTTGCAGTTAGTGTAGTCTGCTAATAGCTACAAAGGTTTTAATTAATAATTGATGACCTTCTCTGAGACATGTTTAACACTGTGGTATGAGCAATGACAGGTTAATCATAGTAGTGTTCCAGGTACTGCTAAAAGAACTGGGCTAAAATGGGAAAGAAAACAGACTTCGGGGCTTCTATCTGAGATGGGAATTGAGACTCACCTTTGATTGTTGGTTATTTTGTGATCCTTCATTGGAACATTGAAGTCAACCCTAAAAAAGAAAACAGAAATAAAATTAAATACTCAAAAAATTCTTTTACAAAGAGCGAGGGAACCTGCCAGTAAAGGCACTGGCTAGAACAGCAACAGGACAATTGCAGCAAGATTTTTAGCTCTGCCTTGTGTACAAGTTCTGTTTTGAAATCAGTACCTTATCAGCCAAACAGAGAACAAACATCTGCTGGAATGACTTAGTAAAGCTGTGCTACCAAGACATCCTCATGTTTCATGCTGCTCATGGCAGCAGCAGCAAAGATGCTCAAGCAGGAAATAAAACTGAGATTGAACAAGCTCCTCACAACCTTTTTAAACATTTTAAACAACATAACCTTGGATCATGAACTCGGAGCTTCCAAGGGAAAGGAAGTAAATAATGGAAAGTGACATTGTGCTGTCTAATGAGGCCTCCAAGATGTTTGGTTGGATTGCCACAGCAAGCAGGCAGCCTCCAGGAAGCGGTCCAGCTATCACTTACAACTTTGAATTTCTGTCCTCTAATTTGTCTGCAGCCAAATGCTGGGCTTATCACATTCCTGTTGGAAGACCTGAGGAAGATCTAGGGGTAGATCTTGCCCTACTCCTGCCAGCTGAAGGGATGGAAGGGAGGATTTTCATCAGCCATTTCTCACTAGCATCCCTTGTGTCCACGTGCTGACTAGCAGGAGCAGGAAGCTGTGTTGCGTAACAGTGAAGGCAGAAATTACTCATAGAGCTACAGGAGGGAAGAGAACCGGCTGCAACAGCATATCAGAACAAGGAAAGTGAAACATGGCCCTCGAGTTTACTCTTCACCGTTCTGTATCTATATTAAGCAACAGCAAAATTCAGCAAGTTGCTTGAATTCTCTTGCAGCCTGCCCAGCACGAGAAACAGACTGAAAGAACAAAAGCTGCCAGCAAAACAGGAGTAGCCGAGCAGAAAGGAATTGAACTGGCAGCCCCACGGTGCAAGGGATGAATTCTAGAAAGGGGAAAGAAAGCACTTTTCGTGCTATTTTATTATCCTATTATTCTAAAATAAGAGAATAAAAGAATAGTTTGCTTTACAGAGCCATCAGAGCTACAACAGGAAGAGCCAGCTCACCCTTCTGTCCCACTGCAGGCAACTGAAATCTGAGCTCCCCTTAAACCCTTTCCCCTCTCTATTCCCAGCTTCTCTTGAAGCTTACATTAGGACTGGAAGTTAAGCAGGTTATGAGTATGCCAAAATTCTGATGACTATGAGAAGAGAAAAAAAGAGGTATCGGTTTTAGTAGTAGTGAGAGCACATGGTGCCTCTGTTCAGGGAAATGAGAAGCAGGCAGGAAACAGAGACTGGCACCACATTTGCTGTTTCATTCAATTTAGTAGCTCATCACTGAATTGTAAAGATAAAGTGCATTAAGTATCAAGACCAGAGCTGCCTTAACCCATCCTCTGCCACTGCAAGGCTGTTCTCTGCAACACAACTCGGAAAAGGTAAAACCAGTCGGACTGCAAAAAAAAAAAAAAATAAAATAAAATCAGCTCTTACAGAGATAAAAGGGATCTTTTGTTCACCAGATTTCAGAAGCACGTGTGAATTCTGAGCTAGCTTCTTCACTCAGGGCTGGTTTCTGCCACGCAAATTTCTAGGGAACTACTTCAAAATAAGATGACAGAGACACGATGAAAAGTGGAAGTTGTCTGGCACAGACTACAAAAAAGAGAAGTTTTAGTTCTGTTCTACCTGCGCACTCACCGAGCAAGGTACTAGCCACACAGCAGTCACATTTCAGTGACCTTGGACAAAGAACCCCACAACACGAGCACTTCCACCAGGATGTATCACGACATAGCTCAGTGCCCTTATCTCCCGAAATTTGGCAGCAATTCCAACATTAGGCTTTCAGCAGGCCTTGATACTTTATAAATAAGCTATAAACTCCTGTTTTAGTGTTTTACACCAGGACGTGCTGAATACCTGCGACTTAACTCTTCCTACAAAAAGCGGAATTATTATTTTGTTGAGGTAGAACCATATTTCCACTTTTTTATTGCAATGGGTTTGGGATTTGCAGGAAAGAACGAGGGAAATGGGGAATAGTGCTCTTCCGGTTTTCCTCTCAGCCTGTGGATGATACACGTGCATTAGAGCGATGTACCAAGGCGGAGCTCGGTGGTTCCGCTCCCGGGCACCGCGGCACTACCAGAGCACATGAGGCTGAGTTCACAGCCCTCCGCATCCCATCAACACATCCTTCCGCACAAGGCAACGGACACGTTTCTTTGACGGATAATTCGAGAGGCACGGAGCCTCTCCAAGAGCCAAAGTCCGAGAAAGACAAAACGGAAATCCCACCGAGAATCATCTGCCAGGCTCAGACGAGCATCCGGGGAGAAAGACTTGCTCCTGCCTGGGAAAGCTGCCTGTGAACCCGCCCAGCTCCCGGGCACCCGCTCGGCCCCACCGCAACGCGGAGATGGGGCGAGTCAGCACCGGCGGGGCCCAGGAGGCCGCGGGCGGCTCCCACCCTCCGCCATCCGTGGAAGGCACAACCCTACCGCCCTGCTCGCGGGGCTGAGGGCCAGCCCCAGGCACCAGCAGCAGCCCCGGGCAGTGCCGCGGCCGGGCCGAGCCAGGCCAGATCCTTCCTCCCCTCAGGGCACAGCTGAAACGCGTGAGACGGGCCCCGAATCCTCACCTCATGACGACCCGCTTGCCCTTCACGTCCACCTTGTCGAGAGTGAGCTTGTTGGAGAGAGACATGTTTGCTCCAAACACCACTCAACCACACGCCACTCTGCTCCGCTGCAACCTGCGCTCTGCGGCAGCGACCGCCAGCACCGCTGGAGCACAACTCGCCCCGCCCCTGCCCGTCAGCGATTGGCCCTCACTGCCCGCCGCGCATCACTATTGGTTAATCTGCCTGTCCATCAGTGGACCGCCCGCCCCTGCAGGAGGCCCGGCTGAGGCGGGCGTCCCGGTCACGTCCCGCACGCAGCCGGCGCAGCCTGTGGCGGCCCGGGGAGGCGTTACCTCAGCGGCTTCCTCCTCAGCGCGACCCGGTGAGATCCGGCCCCGAGTTAAAATACGTGTGGTTATAGAAACAAAAATGCATCTGCAAGCTCACCACGCTCAGTGTTTTTTCTGGAGCACAAGGCAGAGCGGTTCGTGGTAGGTAACTAAACCTGCCTGCCCTAACAGCAGTTATGTTCTTCCAGCTTCTGGAAATAATCAGCTATTTGTTTTGTTTCTCCTCAAGCACTTTTGTACGATTTCACTGAAATGAATCCTCTTCATTTCTAATCTCGAAACTGCTAAATTAGTAGTTCTGGGTCTTATTTGAGGGCAAATTGCCCATAACAGTTGAATATGTGTCAATCGGCAAAGGTTGGACCCTTCCCAGCCAATACTTCGGTCTGATGTAGGCCCAGTATCAGAACTGAAAAACCAACACACAACCTGGGATATTTTTAAATGGCCTAGTTTAATACTTCTCAAGACAACTAGGAAAAAAACAGGAATATGCTTTCCAGAAGTGTGGTTTATGTGGTGAGTGCATTTGTCTTTTTAATATGTAGACACTGCTGAAAAACTGTGATAAAGTTGAGTGCCTGATAGAAAGGCCAGAATTGAGGGAAAAGCTACAACAGACAAGCAAAGTGCAGGGAAAATAGAAGAAAACAAGCATGCCCTTACAAGAAACAAAATAGGAAGACAGGTAGAGAGACAAACCAAAGCATTGCTCACATATGGATGAAAACACCCAGCCTGTGTGGGCAAAAGAGCAGGAGCACCCTGCTGCAGGACTTGGAAAAGCCTGGATGGGCTTCCAAGACAGGTTAGAGACATCAGTTTGCCCAAGTGTCAGGGCTATCCTAACAGCAATAGAAGCTGAAGTGATGCAGGGGGAACAAAGTAATAGCAGATGTGAAATCCTCTGTTAAGTGGTCACTTCATAGGATGAAGAAGATGAGGAAAACACCACCATATTGTATCTGTGTGTCACTGTGGCTTATCATCTGTAGCTATAAATCATATTGTCAGGGTTCAAATTAAATTAGGTCTAGTAATAGTTGTAATATTGACTGCAGAGTAAACGTGGAGTGTATCCAGGGGTTCCTGAACCTGCAGCATCCATCAGGATCCTTGTGAGGCAGAGGACCTGGACCAGTGGGCAGGGACATCTGGAAGTACCAATGCTAATGCAACATCTGCCAAGGCCCAAGAGTCAAATCCTAAGTTGGTCCTGAATCCTTCACAGCATTTGGAAGTGCCCTGTTTTTGGATTCTCTTCCAGGATTTGTTCAGCAAAAGAGCTGTCTCAGGAGCATGGATCTCCTGCGCACGAGCGTGGCTGCTGAGAGTCACTCTTACCCACAGAGCCTCAAGCGCAGCCAATGCTCACTTAAAGGGACTGGCTGAGAGGACAAGGAAATGATCCTCCAGTACAACACGAGCTGTAACAATTTAACTGTTCTGAAGCTAGTCTGTTTCCTTGTCTCTGTTCTACTTTGCCCCGCGCTGTTTTCTTCAAAGGCAACAGTTAAAATTCCTGGATGCTGACTCAGAAAGGAGTGCTCTTTCCAGCTGCAGTCCACAACTGCTTCCTTGCAGCATCTATTACTTTCTCTGGTAAATGGATGCGTTCATTAGTAAAAGGCTTTAATTTTAAAAGCTTGCATGCCACCTCCTAGGGGTAAAAAAGCACAGAGGAGAAATGTCACAGTGCATGGTATGAACACAGTAACTTGAGCAGCCACAGTAATGGAAGAGAGCTATATCCTGCAGCAGCCTGAGGAGAGGGGACAGTGGGACGCTTGCTAATCCTGTTAGAAGAGGACATTCAAGAATAAAGGACTACACAAGCCATAAATAAAAATGACCAGGAACACTCTACTTAGTGACACTAACTCAACTACAACTATACAGTTCTGGTAGGCTGGTGTTGTAGAAGTCTGTGGTAATCTGAAAACAGAAGATTAGTGCACTTACAATGGGCAGAACTGCAGCCATAGTTCATAAGGTGTACTCTGATTTTATGCTTCCTTGCTTTTCTCTTTTTGTGAAGAACATGAGATAGGGGAATACGGAGGATGTCACATGAGAACTTGTGGTAGCAGAACATAATTCCACAGGGGATAAGGCCAGGGCATCCGAATTTGTGTTATAAAAAAGTTGCAAAGAAAGGGAAAGTATTAGAGATGTGTTTGAAACTCAAAGCTCCCTTCCATGCTTGAGTCACCTTTCTGTCCTTTCCTCCCATTGTGAAATATTTAGAATACACTGCAAATATTTAAAGAAAAAAGCCTGTACAAAGAGTTTGAAATCTGCACTTTTAAATTAACCAGTTCAACAAAGCCAGGAGGGCAAAGGACTGGAAACAAAAAAACCCACAGATCTGGTGTTAGATCTGTGACCGTTCCAGGAAGTAATTTCTAGGAATATGAAACAAAAGCTGCACTTTAGACTAACTTGATCCTGTCTGCTCCATTTAGCCAAAAGGAATGGGATTGTGGCAAGTTTAGACAGATCCCAAGCTTTGGTGCACTGGAGTGCACATTTACATGAATTAAGCTCAAGGGCTGTAGCTTGGAGACCCATAATCTGCATCTTCATCTGTATTGTATTACCCAGCCTTCAGAAATTCCCTGCTTTATAGCCACCCACTGTGTTTTAAGCTTCCACTTAAAAATAGGCTTCAGCACAAGTTCTAAGCTTTCTTTTTGCAGAAAAGAGGCTCCAGGGTAGGTGGGCTGCAGAGATGACACCCCACCAGAAAGGTGGTCCCAGCATCAAGTGGAAGAGGGGAGACAGGAGGATGGAGCTCTGCTCAGCTTTTGTCTTTGAAACTATCAGTGGGAAACAGTTCCTTGGAGAGCTCTGCTGCTGGTGTAGATCAGGCCCTTTGGACAAAGATGTCATATTTTGAGGCTATTATGTGTTTGCTGCGAATGGCTACTGAGGCACCTCTGTAGGTGACTGTACCCACTCTGAACTCAAGAATTTTACAGCAGGGAACATTCGTTTGTGTGCTTTGTAAATGATCAGCCAGCTGTGGCTCTGTGGAAGTGCCAGACTTAAGAGGCACAAGGGATTCCTTAGTGTGCATGCACAAGGTTAGCTTTTGCCTTTTACGGTAAGTGGAGTTACCTTCAGGGAAAATTCTCTGCCTTCAGGGCCAGGCAGGGCCTCTGCTGATTACAGAGCACTCACTGCACCATGAGCATTACCAAGGAGGAGCACTGGAACTGAAGGACAAGTTAGGCAAAAATATTTATACCCACAAGTTGACTACTGCTCTGAAGCTTAAATTTTGTGTGAACACAAATCAAATGTGTTCTCATCAGCTCTAGCTTTGTCTGGTTTTTGTAATTCTTTTTTGTAATTGCTTGAAATAAGTGTTTGATCTTACCCTCACTGAGGCCAGGATGGGTTTTGTACCCTGGGAGACTGACTATGTCAAACTTCCCTTCCATAAAGTACATGGCAAGTATCATATCCACTCTGCACACAGTGACAGCAGTCTGAGGCTGCAGAACAAAGGATATTTGATCTACTTCACTGAACAATCTGCTGCAAATCCATAGGTGGAGATATCTGAAAAAAATTTCTAGCAGATTTTTTGCTTTATTTTTTTTAAACTCAGTCATAGTTAAAAGAGACTGTTCAGTTTGAAAGAAGAAGATTCAGTCTCTTAACCCAAAATAGCTAAAGGCCTAAATTAAACAAACCTAAATGCTTTGGTTACTATTTCTGTGCAGTAAGACTGTATTTTCAAAACCTCAAGTGCTAAAACCTGTAGGTTTCCACACCTGTTGGGGGATACACTAGGCTAATGAGTGTCAGGTCAAGATGTTAAAATTACAGGGTTGTGTCTTAACTGAAAGCAAAAACTCATCACCCTGGAAAGGCTTAGATGCAAAATTTAATCTTCTACACAATAGCAGAGCTATTGAAGGTGAAGACTTGTTCTGCCTAAAATTAGTGGTCACTAAACACATCTGCACAGCCCATGGGATTTCCCACAAATGAGCCTCATTCATCTCCCAGTCCACTCCCCCCCAGCAGCTTGGTCTCATGGACTGTCTCCCAGCCTGCTCTGCAGTGCAGCTGGTTCTGCCCTTTCAGCTCCAGCCCAGAGCCATCCTAGACAGACAGAGGAGAGAGAGGGCATTCCAACAGCATCATATCCCGGAATGCCACATGTGGCCTTTCAGTTGAACAGCTGGCAGTAGAATCTGTTAAGTTAGCAAAAGAAATACTCGAAGGAGATCATAGAACATGATTGAAAACAATCTTTGGATGGTATATTTTTATTATATAGTTCATAAGTGCCATTACAATGATGGAGGCAGAGTATTAAAAGAAGTGTAAGACTGCATGTTGCTAGAGAGAAAGAAATGTAACAGCACTAACATTCCTTGACACACTCATTTCCCCACTCTTCACACCAAAATGGAATATAAAAAAACCCCTCAGGTTTAAAACATTCCATTGGAAGTTCTAGGCAAAAAAATAAACAGGTTTTAATAAATAGAAATGCTCTCTTGATTCTG
This sequence comes from Psittacus erithacus, assembly GCA_009867235.2. Lineage (NCBI taxonomy): Eukaryota > Metazoa > Chordata > Aves > Psittaciformes > Psittacidae > Psittacus > Psittacus erithacus. The sequence goes on along the minus strand of WYDI02028211.1, from coordinate 85,947 downwards.
TTGTGTTGTGTCAGCTTCTCACTCTTTTTCATATAAAATGTCAAGTGTTAAACTTTTAAAAGAGTAATTGGTAAGATTCAAGGAGCAATCTTTAAAGCCTGGAGCATATGTACTTTCTTTTTTAAATAGAGCACAGGTTTTATAAATAGCTAGGTACAAAAAACAATAAAACAGACAAAGCAGTAATACCATTGGATGTGAAACTGTGCATTTCCATGCAGTAGTTCAATTTATGAATCCAAACTGTGTCCAACAGGAGCAACTATTTACATATTAAAACATTTACATTTGGGAAAACATATTTAGCTCCCACATTACCCCACTTGCACTGTACATTCAAACGGAACAATATTTGGTTCTTCAACATAAAGCACCTTATACAATATTTTAAGAACAAGATAAACATTCTGTGACTCAATATCACACTTTTGGGCAGGGAGTGTTGGACACAGATCTGGACTCTGGATTTCTTAATCAGCTACACATTACTTAAACACTGAGTACTAAATTCAAGTTCAAAAGACAAGTCCAGACAGATTTTCCTAAAGAGGAGAACTGGATGGAGACAGACTTCCTGGGCTGGAAAGTCCTGACCACTGCTTTTTCCGGCATCCCTTAATACAAGCCTCTTTCAGAAGTGCAACAGCATTTTGCCTTCTACCAACACTACCTCTAACAGAAGCTGTCTCCCAGACTAACAGCTGTTACAGTGAAAAAGCTTCACCATAACTGAAGCCTTGATTGTTCACAACCACCTTATTTATACACTGGTCTTTAACTTAGTGATTTCCTCTGTTCTGAGCTTGATCCTCTGACTGTACTTACAAGCTGTTATCCCATTCCCTCTCAGACAGCATTTTACAGCTCCTTATTCCCCCATAATCATCTTTGCACCTCATTAAGTATCCTGCTTTTGAAAAGTAACCTTATTTTGCCTTAACTAGACAAATGCTGTGTTTCAGAGAAAATGGAAAAGCCTAGAAAAACATCTGCATTGGGAAAAAGCTGGCAATGAAACCAGCATTCCACTAAACATTCAGCCTACCTACAATTTGGACAACAAAAGGCAGAAGCCAAAGTGCTCTAAAAATATCTTTGGAAATAATGTAACAAATTCTTCATGCTGCTTTACCTACCAACCAGGAATTTAATTTTAAATTACTACTCTATTTCCTGCAGGAAGAACATGACGCCGGCAATTTCATGCCATGCAAACCATAACCAGCACCTGAAGAAGTCAACCCCCCCTCTGAAAGCATAGGATACCTGGATCTACCTGGTGTCTTCATTGCATGATTAAGACCAGCCACCAGCACAATCCAGACAACAGCACACAAAGATTTCCCTTTCATCTGCAGAACCTTGCCAAGAACACCACTGAGAACAAGAGTGGATAAAGAAGAAAACATAAATCTTTGGAAAAATAGTTGTAGAGCACTAAGGACAAAACCCACCATTGTACAACCAGGCAACTATCTGCTTTGTAAGAAACAACTCTGTGGCTGAAAACTGAGAACATCATCTTATGGAATGACTTTGCAAGTAATCTATCTCAGTATTTCTTAACATTACAATATAGACATAGATAAATATAATCCAATTTAAAATATAATCTATATTCACATAGAGATATTAAGAACCTAAAACCTGCCAGAGAAATATGTTATTTCTTAAACTAGTGGCAGCAACAAATGATGATGTTCTCCTCACTGCAAGATATCAAGCATGCTGATTTACTAACAACACATTCCATAGCACAACTCTTCTGTTTTCATACACTGGTATTTTTCTGTTCTCAGATAAAATCCAAAAGCTATTTACTTACGAATTCTTACATACACAATCTATGCGCTGATATCAGACTTCAGGTTAAAAACTAGAACATTACAGAGATCTCCTTATTGTACTCCAAACTGAGTATTTCTCCTCTACAAGTACAAATTAGAATTGCATGTTTACACCATGGACTACATTTCGTAATGCAATTCACTATTACCTAGTAATTGCTGCAGACAGCCACCTCAGCAGAGGATTTAAACAAGGTATATTAAGTAACAAACAGGTAGATAGCAACTGGGTGATGAACACCTCTTTCTCATTGAGAATATTTTTAATATTAATAATGATCAAACCCTGCATTCTGATACTTCAGTAATGAAGATTGCCTTAATTCAGAAAGCCTGGATCTAAACAGTCCAAGCAAAGGAGGTTTACATCAATCTATGGAGTAGATTCTGGACCATTCCTGGTATAAATACACTCAGTATCTTTAGCAGCAATTGCTGCTAGTGGAGTATCCAACACAATTCTTTGATGGTGTCGTATCTGCAAAGACTGAACTGTAAAGATTTTAAAGGCAGTCTGTGGTGACAGAAGTCTATTCTGGTTCACTTATGGAGTGCTAGTAGATACTGGTAGTGAGCACTAACTACATTGCTGCCTTCTTAAAAGCTAAACACTTCTACTATATCACATCACATTCATACTGAAAAAAATGCTGCAGGAATTTTTGGCTTAGGACAGGTTGAGAATGTGCAAACCTCCCAATCCATTCAACCATCAAGCAGACAATCTTAGCAGTAGGAGTGTACTGGGGCATGGATGTGTAGAGTTAAACACTGGTATGATGTCAAAGCAAACCCCAAACCTCTCAGTTATCTCTGCCTCGCAGGAATCCAGATCACAAACAGTGAGATGATTTGAGGCTGGGAGTGTGAAAAGCTGGAACCAGATGTCTGTAATAAAGAAAAGGCATTTGAGAGGAACCATTCCTGGTAGAAGGCAAGCTGTGGGAATGAGAGGGGTCCTGGAAGTTCTGAAGTAAGGCACATCCATCTGCAAACACAGAATCTTCAGCATTTTGCAGACAGAGTCATTTGTAATTTTTTAACACAGTACTAAACTTGACTGTTAAAAAACAGAAAACAAAACCCAACAAACCCTACCAAACAAAGAAAAAACCCTGGAAAGTCACTGAAAAAACCCCAGCTTTCTGCAAGAAGAAATACATCCGAAAAGCCCTCCAGAAACTATCAGTACATGCACAGATATCTAGGCAGCTGTCTTGGCTGGTTTCCCATTCTGCTTCAGGGCTTTTGCTTGACAGGGGTGGGAGGGAAGGGGCAAGTCCTTCACAACGCTGTGTCATCATCTTCTCCAAAATCTCCCACCAAAAGTGAATGCTTATCTGGTTCACTAAGAACTACACTGTTCACTGAACGCTTGTCTGAAAAGAGAGAGTTTATAGAGGCTCTACTGTAGTTGATGATTCGATCCATTAAACTTAGTTTAGGTGAGCCTGTCCCACTCTCATCAATTCCAATGTGGACACTGATTTCTGATGGGCTCTTGCGTCTTATTTGGCTATGGGCCCGGAACTCAAGTTTCTCAGGACTTGGTTTCTGGTACCTAAGAAAGGAAAAAACAGAAGATGCTAGATATAGCTCAGGTTGAAGAAAAGTACACCAAAATACGGAAAGTAACTACTCTACATGCTATGATCATGCACCAGCCAGAAACATTTATAATTTGATCTATTCTACAGTGATGAAAATTTCAGATTTTAAGGCTACTATCCAACCAGAGGCTAATTCAGTGCTTTTTGTCTAAGACACAGAACAGGTAAAGCTGATGCACATCACTCAGTATTTAACTGCTTAAGTGGTGCTGAGCAGCTGCAAAACATACTGGCAAAGTGCATCTACTGAGAGAGGACTGCTGCAGCTATCACTTACCAACTCTTCTGCTCTCCTTCTGAGAACCTGTGTTAAATAAATAATACAAGTACCACAGTGCTACACTACTTCTAACTGCAGAGTAAGGAACAGCAATACAATGAAAATGCAGCAGCTTGGTTTACTTACTACAACAATCCTCTGTCAGTGTGGTATTCACAGCTGCATTGTCCTGACAAAGGCCACTAAGAAGTTCTCCACTGTGAACACATTTCTGACTTGTATATTTCCCTTCACATAAGAAATGACATTTTCAAACACTACTGTCTGAACCACTTTGTATCAACTGACTCCTCTTGCTGCTGAACACAGACCTGCCTGAACTGTTCTGTCACAGTCCCACACTTCTTTTCTGCCACTCTTAGTCAGAGACCTGAGCTTCAAATCCAAACTGCAAACCACAAAATATTCATACTCACATCTTTAACAGCAAAGAAGAAAGCACAACAGAAACAGAGGAGGCAGCCATGGCTGCAGATCCCATCCAGGGCTGCAAAACCAAACCAATGGGCAGGAAAACACCTAGAAAATAAGTTCAGAGCAGGAACAGTATTATTCATATATTAACATATGCAATTTCACATGGACTGTCTAATTTCAGTTGTATTTCTATATGTTAACAAATAGCCATAATGTGGGAGGACAGCTAACAAGCATACCACTGCAACATCCCCAGGCAGAGAACTCCACACTTACTGACAGTCAGAAATAAAGAAAATAGATACTCTTCCACACAACAGTAAATCTCTGCCATCTTCTGCTCACTAAGCATAACCTTATTTTACTGCAGGGAAGCATTCACATACCAGCAGCTATGGGAACTCCAACGAGATTATAAATTAGAGCAAAGACAAAGTTGATCCGGATCCTTTTCACAGTTTTCCTTGAAAGATCTATACTTGCTACCACATCCATCAAGTCATCCTGCAAGTTAATATGTTTATTAGAGAGGTTGAAGAGATAAAAAAAAAGCATACATGCAATCATCATACCATCATACTCTCACTTTCAAGCTAACTACCATACACTGACTATAAGTAATAAGTAACAACAGACTATACGTAGTAAGTATTTATGCTGCTCTAGTTTGTCCACATAGAGCACATAGAATCAGCCCCAGCCTTATTCCAGATGTCACTGTAATCCAGTAACGCACACAGCACCACACAGTTCAGCTCTAGACACTGACCACTATTTCCGTCAAGGGGCTGGTTGCTGATATGCAGGAAGCAGTGACTATAGCCCTTGGAGGTACTGTGGTATGTTACTAAAACGTAATTTGTATTTGTCAAAGGTCACTTTTTCCTCCTCTGCCCACTCTCAAACTTTAATTACCCCAAAATTCTGTGCCCAGTGTCCAGAAAATGGGAAAAGTTCCTTCATAGGATAAGTATCACTACACTAAACAAACATGACTAAGACAATTTCTGCTCCAGTTCTCCTGGCTTATGAATGTCATACGCGCCAGTAGTGTCTGAACCATTCAAGATATCCTGGGCCTTCTAACGCCTCTCATCTCATTTTAATGAAGCACTCATTTCTTACCCTAATTAGAACCACATCAGCTGCCTCAATGGCTACATCAGTACCCGTGCCAATAGCAATTCCCACGTTGGCCATAGCAAGAGCTGGGGAGTCATTGATGCCATCTCCAACCATGGCCACTGGCTTTCCTTCGTCTTGCAACTGTTTCACTTTGGCTACTTTGTGGGAGGGAAGAACCTCTGCAAACACTTTGGTGATGCCAACCTGAAGAGAGAGAAAATACAAACCTGTCTTGCAGCTCTCCTACTTGCTATCAAAGCTTCTACTTTTAATAGGAAGGTAGAAACCTACGTTATCACTCATAAGCTAAAGACCAAACCCATCTAATATGAAAATAGCTCTGCATCCCAACTTGATGCTGCTTCCATTCAAGAAGGCTTCTTTTGTTCCCCTCCCCGCTTACTCTGAATGTATTTACACTACCATTTTTCACAACAGCCCAGTTGTAAGCCAGCCACAAGTGACACCATGCCACAGCATGCTTCCCATGAGTGGTCTGTAGCAAGCTGCATACCCAAGCACGTGTGTAAAAGCTTACCTGAGAGGCAATAGATCTTGCTGTTTTGCTGTTGTCACCAGTCATCAGGACAACTTCTAATCCCATACTCTTCAGAGTGTAGACTGCCAGCTCGGCTTCTGGTTTCACAGTATCAGCAATAGCTATCAAGCCACAAAGCACTCCTAAAAGAACAGAATGTGTTTGTAATTTTTTTACCCTAAAACTATAACATCCTTTTCCCCCCTGTAAGAACAATTCCAGAAACAGTAATATTGACAGTAAAAAGCAAAACAAGAACAGGTAGCAAGGCAGCAGTGTTTAAGGCAATACGGAACATGGATTGTCTAACAACAACAAAAATATCCCTTTTTTCTTCTTCTCTTTGAAGTCTTTACATCATTATTTAACTAATAATTATCATTTTAATATAATTATATTAATATTAACATAATTATACAACCAAAACATTTGAAAGTATTAGTTAACATTAATATTTAAGATGATACAATAATTATTAATATTATTAACAATATTATTAGATACTATGAAAAAATTCCTAGTGGCAAGACATTAGAACAGGTTATTCAAAGAAGGCAAAAGATGGCTGCCCTGTCCCTGATAATGTTCAAGGCCAGGTTGGATGGGGCCTGGAGCAACCTGCTTTAGTGGAAGGTGTCCCTGCCTGTGGCAGAGGGTTGGAACTGGATGAGCTTTAAGGTCCCTTCCAACACAAACCAGTCTGCAATTATGTCAAACTCTCCTGTCAACTAAGAAAGGCAGGAAGAAGTCTCACATATGAGAGTTTTATATAACTAGCTAATGATTTCTTTTCGTCCTGTTATTCTGCTTCAGGTGTAACTTCTATGACATTACTGCTTACTACTTTCTGTTCAAATGGCGAGAAATCAACCTCTGAATGAAAAAAGACAGCACTGAGCTTACCATCAACAGCTGCTAGAACTGCTGTGCGACCTCTCCGCTCATGTTCCATCATGGCTTTATCCACCTCGTTTTTAACAACGAGGCCATTTCTGCTCATCCATTCCCGGTTCCCAATGAGAACAGAGTATTTCTGAGAAGTCCTAGTAGCTGAAGGAAGAAAACACAATCCTATCACCATATAGATAACCAGGAAGCTTCCCTCCAACTAATCCTGTCCAGGTTCTCCCAGCACGCACTGAAATGTCATTACAGATAATCTAAACACAAAGTACATTTTTCTCAATACTTTCTGCCCCACCAGTCTTTTCATGTGTTCTTAGCAAGAAAAACACTAACACTTCTTCAGTAATGGGAAGTTACCATGTTAGTGGACCAAGAATCACAGGTCACAAGGACAGTAAAGGACCAAGTCCCTTTCTCAGTGCTTCTAATTTATATTTAACAGCCCAATATAGAGGAAAGACCTACCAATGAACTGTTCTGGATTGAAAACCAGTCAGTTCTGCAAATATACATGATTTTGGCTAGCAAGTGGTAATTTAGGATGAAGCAAAGTAAAACCAGAGAGAGCTGAAAGACAACTGCAATGGGATCTCCTAGCCCCATATTCAACATGTAACTTTAAAATGTATTTAATCAAAATGTCCCAAGTGATGTGTGACCATGAAAATCACTAGTGACCAATTATTTCACACGTGTCTTGATGCAAGCCCAGTTCTCCAGGGCAGAAAAAATGACTTAATTCTTAAGGATCCTGAAGAAAAGAGCAAGAAGTATCCACTTTATTCTATAAGCCAGCGTTAGCTTACCTGGTAGCTCAGCATCAATAATCAAAGCAGGCTGGACCGATTCCTCCATGTTTTCCTCAATTTTCACCAGTGTCACATTTTTAATATTGTTTTCTTCAACCATTTTATTTTTTCTGTAGAGCAATCCTTCAATATTGGTGACTTTACAACTAATGCCACAGCCTGGAACCACCTGAAAGTCTGTACATGTCCCAAGGGTTTCTGCATCCAGTTCCTAAAGAAAGAGGACATAAGTTGAGAAAGTTTAAAAGATAAAAAAGCATTTTGCACTTACAACTCCCACAAAATAAAGTGCAGCCAAACTGACACTAACAGTAGCAGAGAAATAGTCAATTATCAAAACATAAGTTTGAATATCCAGTGCCTCTAACATGGTATTAAGTGATTTATATGGCTCCACAATTTTCAGCTTCATTTTCCCTAATGAACATCAATTACTTTATAAATAACTTAAGACTATTCATACACATTCAGTACTGCAAGAGAGGTTCTTCCATAACACAAACTACTCTATTCCTGTATAAGTAACTTACCTTCTTGCAGTATTTTGTAATTGCTGCTCCAAGAGGATGCTCACTGTTACTCTCTGCAGTCCCCACTATTGCCAGCATTTTGTTATGTGGTAGCTGGTTGCCCTCCACTAGAAACTTCACCTGTGTCACTTCTGGAGTCCCGTGAGTAATAGTACCAGTTTTGTCAAATACAACCACCTTCACCTGCAGCAAAACAAGACTTCATTCAGTGAACAAAGCTCTAATGTGAAGCTTCCACAGAAAACCACCTAATTTAAACTCACTGCCATATGCTGGCGATACGTCACTTACTGCCACATGCTGGTGATACGTCACTTACTGCCACATGCTGGTGTACATGTGACAATCTGCTCAGGCAGCAACTAGGAAAATGCCACCAACACCAGCCTTTGGAGTTCCTGTAACAGTAACCCACATTTCTTACCTTATGTGCCATCTCCAGGGGCTCTCCTCCTTTGATCAGTATTCCATTCTGGGCTCCTACTCCAGTACCAACCATGACCGCCGTGGGGGTGGCTAACCCCAGAGAACAGGGACATGCGATGCACAGGACCGTGATGGAGGCTTGGAAAGCAAAGCGGATTATCACTTCGGCAGCAGAAATGCTCTTGTTGTAACCCTGGTGGCAGAAGTTTTAGTAGTAGAAGAAACTGAACAATGGATGCAACTACACATTGCCTTTGATGTTAAAATACATGCAAATATATAAGCTAAAGTATGAATATTAAAAAGTAAACCTCACGTAAATTATGCAAAAGCTAAAATTAATGACTAAAGGACTAATTAACTACTAAGTTCTGTTCTATACTGCACATACCCATAAACTGTTTTATTTATAGGCCTTTTTCCTAAATAAGGTACCACATGCTATAACTTTTATGCTGTAATGTAATAAAAGATACTCTATCAACAAACATATGCAGCAACAAAGAAAGAGGATATGAAGATTACTTTCTTGGAAATGAACTATTTCTAATCAGAAATAGTCACGAACCAAGAAATCTGTGATCTAAGCAACCCTAAGGTACACATTAGCATGATCCTGATCTTCCTCTGGCATCTGTAATGCAGATGAATCCCATTGATTTCAAAGAGGAATTAACATAGAGCTGCGCTGACAAAACTTGATGTACAATCGGAGCTTGTGGTGCAAGAAGCTTCTGTTCCCCACAGGGAAGGGATGGAAATGGGAAATGTTGATGTTAAGTATTTACTTTTTTAAATTAACTTCTTGCTTTTAATACTAACTTTCAGGAGTCGATCAATGACTGTAGTGTTTCTTTAAGTATAAATGTAGGAGTGGTAAGGTGCAAAAAATGTAACAACAATAATAACTATAGCCAGATACTGCCCGCAAGGATAATTCAGAGAAGGAACCACTGCAGTCTAACAGACTTGCAGGCTAACTATTTATTAAACGTTTCAGAAGGTGTTTAAAGAGATTTACTCACCAGAAAGTATTTTTCTACTATTTCAAAATCCACAAAACCAATTATAATCCAGGCAAAAAGGGTAACCACAGAGACAGCCACAATACAAGGAACAAAGTAGCCACTAAGTTTGTCTGCAAATTGCTGGATAGGAGCCTAGAAAGAAGAAAAATGTCAGCTCCAGCAGCATTATGCTTACTCTGTGCCTTCAGACACAGGTACAGTCAGAACTGTTTGCAGCATGGTTGGCACACCACACTGTATAATTATGTATTTGCTTAATAAGACAATCAGACTTGGAACTGTAGATTGCATCCAAGTCCTTATTCAGCAAGATGCTTCATTATGCAACTGCAATTCAGATCTAAATCATCTTAATCACTCTTCAAGTGATTCACTATGCTGATGCCCAAGTGATAAGCCAAAACCCAAATACTTCAGTTGACAATACTCTACCTTTGAGGTCTGAGCCTCCTCCACCAGTTTAACGATCTGGGACAGAGTTGTATCAGCTCCAACATGAGTTGCTGAAATCAGCAGTGATCCATTCTGGTTAATAGAACCTGCAATAACTGTATTGCCAGGCTTTTTTGTCACAGGCATTGCTTCACCTACAAAAAGGGCAACAAAAGATACCAAGATATATTTTTCAGGAATATTATAGCTACCAACTCCTAGCATGTAATTAGAGAAGTGAGAACATCAGTTTCAACTTCCCTTCTCTAGATTAGTTTAAAGGAAAACATTTTTACACTTGCAAAAAGCAAATGCTTACCTGTGATAAGAGATTCATCTACCATGGAGTGTCCTTCAATAACACGACCATCCACTGGGAATTTGCCTCCTGGGATCACTTTGACAATATCACCTCGTTGAACCAGTTCGACATCAACTTGCTCTTCACTAGAATGATGTATAGTGTTATTAGTTAAGAGATTGTCAGCTGAAGTGACCAGGCAAAAACAGTTGTCACTACACACAAAGCATAATCCCACTGGTTGACATTGTAAGCGTATATAAAAATTGCCAGAAGAAAGGCCATTTTAAAGAGCACTATCATTATTTTATCATCATTTTAGTTACTCTCTAGTTGTAAAACTTTTTTTTCTTATCACAGCAAAACTTAGCAAGGTTCCAATAAGCCAAACAAGAGCAGAGTTATTTTTTTCTGCATTTTAACATTAACATCTGACAAATCTGCCAGCAAATCTGAAGTTATTCGCTCTATAGTTCTACAGAATGGTAACATTTGTCTGTGAATTAGGCAGATTAACAACAAAAAAGGAACAACAGAAAAAGCAAATGACAAAGCAAGATACCTTAAAAGAACGTTATCGGGGCCCAAGGTAACAATAGTAGCTTCAGTAGCTTGTAATGAAATTAGTCTTGCCAGTGCTTCTGATGTTTTACCCTAGAATAATAATTTTCATGGTTTTCTGACTATGCTATTGAAAGAAACTGCTGGGTAAATGACAACTGCATGTGTTGCAATTTACCCTGTTAAAAAGACTTTCTTCAGACAGACTAATATTAAATCATTTCATATTTTTACTAGTTACTGAAGATGATTTTACAACAAAGAAGGTTAGAAGAACCTAGTAAAGCTTGTTCATGGACTTGTTTTAAGGTACGCAACATTCTGAAATGACTCTTAGTGTCTTGCAACTTGTAGATAAAATGGCTTTTGTTTTTCTTACCTTTGCAACATGCTCTAGCCACCGGCCCAAGGAGATGAACACAAACAGCATAGGAGGTGTGTCGAAGAAAGTTACAGGGTTCACTTTTGCTTTCTCAGCCATTGCAACTAGAAGAACAACAAGTGAGTACACGAAGGCAATGGTGGTTGCCAGAACAATGAGCACGTCCATGTTTGCAGTTTTGTGCTTCACTGCTTTGTAGGCCTGGATATAGAAGTGCCAGCCTCCAAACATCTGTAATAACAGCATCAGTTGTATTTATATACATACATATATATTTATATATACACATTTATAAACATATATCTATTTATATATATACTCATTTGTAACACACAGCAGAAGTATTTCCATAAGAGAGGGATACACCCATTTTATTTATTTGCCTCTCCATCTCCCCCTGAAAAAAATCCAAGCTCTAGCCAAGGGCTCTGACCTCTGCCATAGTACTCCTGAGTCTTCTCACCTCCACACCACTCCACCAGCTCCTCCCTGTGCCCACCAGTGCAGCTGGGCAAGCTGCCTCAGATGCTGCATAGCACCTCTATACTGCCTGGCCTGCCCCTAACAGTCCCTAGAGCCACTTATTTTGGCCACAGCACAACCACCTCAAAAGCATTGAGTCACCACAATTACAGTCAGTTTTAAGCCCAGTGAAGTAGCAGCTGTCATATTCCCAACTTACCTGTACTGGGACACAGAGTAAAAAAGACAGAAAATTCATAACAGACAATCCTGGTAGGAGCTGGTATTCCAGGACCATCGAGGAGTGAAGAGCCTCCATTTCCTCACTGCTCATGTTGTGATGTGCTTGAGCATCTGAAAGTTGACTGTCCATCACCATCATGTAGATCATCAGCCCCATGACAGGGATGCAGAAAACCAGACTCACAACAAAAGACCTTTTCCACCTCAGATTGAAAAGAAAAATAGAATTGGTTTGCAGTCCAGTGGATAACAGTTTAGCAAGTCTGCACAGTCACATAAAAATATCATAAGTTTTGCTGTTGATTAAAGAAAGAAAAATCGAAGTATGCTCAGGAATACTTACTGCCTTATTTCCTGCTTGTGATCTAGATGACTAGCAGATCTATCTTTTTTGACTAAGGAAGTAGTGAAGCCTAAATCCTAAGGGGAAAAAAAACATAATAAAAAAAAAAGAACAGCCTATTTTTAAAGACTTTGTGCTCACACAATGGTGTCAGCCTTACATTTACGTTATTACCATCTCTAATATGATTGTTACCAGTTTTATTTACCTTGCAAAGACAGAAAAGCCATCTGATGTAGAAATCTGCCTTTCCAGAACACTAAAATGCTGTTCTAAAATGTGGGTTTTCAAAATGGTTACTCCTGAGGCACAGATATAGAGAAATTGAAGGAGAAAGCCAAGAAATTAATCTCAATTCCATCTCTCCTGCTACAGTACTCATGGATGTGCTTTTTTGCAAACCCATAACTGGTATCTTCAACTCTACCATAGCTTGGCTTTCCTAGTATTTCTGTACAAAAGCTTAGGTAAAGTCATAACAAAGCATTACTTTTGAGCTAGAATACATATTATCTGCAGAACCCTGCACTAGTAAGATAGCAGATGGAAGGAGAAACACAGATTTTTTTCTTTTAATAGTCTTTCCTCCTGTTTCTGGAATACTTTTCAAAAGACACTGGATATTTTATGAGACTTGGTGCCTTCACCAGACTTACCTTTACCACTTGTATAACATCTCGAGGACCTATAATCTCAGGATCATATTTGATGTGTGCTTTGTTGGTTGCCAGAGCTACTGAGCAATATAAAACACCATTAGTCTTCATGAGGGTGGATTCTATTTTGTGTACACAAGAAGCACACGTCATTCCTCTCACCTGGAAAATAAAGGTTCCTTCCTGTTACCAAAGCCACAGTCACTCAGTAAAAACACCTTCAAAAGTAGGAAAAGAAAAAGTGCTTCTGACAATCCTGAATTACTTATTGCATGTTTCTGGGGTTTGAAGCAATGAGGTGGAGCTCTTTAGTGAAGGATGAGAGCACTACAGAGGAGACAAGGTTATGAAGCGCTGCTAAAGTTCTGCTGGCTCTTGAAGCTCAGAGCTTGGCCTACACTGAGTTCAACTCTGCTACAGAAAAGTAAAAAGGGAATTCCTGAAATAACCAAAGTAATAGAAATCCCACAGGAACAGTTCTCTGACTTAATGTAGCAGAACTGAGCCAGCACAGTTTGCAGGACAGGATGAGTTTGTGACACATACCTGTTGTACTCTTATACTTTATTCTTTGCAAATTAAGCTCTAAAATACAATGAACGCTTTAGGAAGGGGACACTCACACAAGCACATCCAATAGATAAAAGTAATAAAGACAGGGGTGGTTGGTTTTAATTATTAGCTTACAACAAGTTCCAGAATTCCATCTCCTTCACCACAGTTTTCCATCACGGTAGCTCCAAATCCCAGTTCCCGGATGAGCTCTGCAATTGCTGAAGGGTGTATGACAGCCGGATTATACCTCACTTCTGCCTTCCCTGCCATTAGGGCAACAAGTATGGAATGTATTCCTAGAAAACAAAATGTGTGAATGGCAGGTCATGTTTAACAGTCCCAGTGCACTTCCAGTAGCAGGATGGCACAGTAGCAATTGACTGAAATTGGGAAAGCTACCACAGTGTAAGTACAGAGAAAGGAAAACATCAGTATTTTTGGAAGATACAGCAACAATGCAACAAAAGGACTTAAGTGTAGGTGCGCCAGGTGAAGTATTACTCCACATGAGCTTCATGGTTTTAACACTCTAATTACAGACATTCAGTCTATGCTTTATGACAAGATAATCTGGTTTTACTTAAAAGATTCTTCTAAAATACAGTTCTGCCTATTTTTGTGATTGGCATTTACCATTTCTAGAAGCCTTTTCCAAAGAGAGAACACCTATGAGAAAGGGCAGCTCTAAGAACGTGCAATCCTACTGTACACCAAGTGAAAAGGATTTAGATTCATCCATTTTCTAGGATGAAGAAAGATTAAATTCCAGGTTATCTTGGAACACATCCATCTTCATTACAATAATTAAGCAGTCTACATTAACAACTCTTCGTTACATCACAGTTATGCAACTTTTTGTCCCTGTAAACATCACTGACAGAAGACAGACACAGTTGTCCTGACTTGCAGAGCTAAAATTAACTTATGTCTCTTTAATCTGTATTACTACTGTCCTTCTCTAATAACTCCCTTCCGAACTCAGGCATTATGCTTCTGCCTTTAACCTGGACATGCCCCTCCAGTAGAAAAGACAGTTCAGTTTCGCAAGGATCCATATTTGATCCTTATATTCTTTTTGGAGCACTCCAACTCCTGCTTTTGCAAAGGCATTCTTCTCTAGCCACAAAGCAGCAACAACCACATTGTTATCATCCTATGTTCTCATCTATGAAACACAGCAGCAATAGCACTTCTCTTGACAATCCACCCATATAAAAAAAGCTGTAACAAAGCCAGATGGATCCTCTAAAAGAAACACTCAGAAGTTTAACAGATTACACTGACACGTATCTTACCATCTTCTCTCCTCAGATTTCTCTCAATGTTGGCCACACATGAAGCACATGTCATTCCTGTGACCTGGACATAGCACTTGGATACAGTCTTTGTCTCTTGTCTCACAAGATGGGCTGGTGACACTTTGGAGGGAGGCTCAGTTCTGTGGGATTCCAGCTGCACTTCAGGAGAGGGCTGAGCTGAAAAGGAGACTGCAGTTCAGGACATTGTGAACAGCCATTGCAATGAGGGATGAGCTGGTACTGCCCCAGCCACACATACAGGCTGCTATAAATTTAAACCAAAAAATGGTATTTGTACATGCCTCTACTTCCAGGTATCTCAATCATACTAAAGGAAGTGCATGTGTATTTCATTATCTCATTGACAGTGAAGATAAAGAGCTCTCTTTGGCATGCACAAAGAACGTGTCAACTACTAAATTTCATCTTGGGTGGTACCAAATTCTAAACAGAACTGCACGATCCCTTTAAATGTAAATGTTTAATATGTCATTACCTGGTAAAGATGCATCAAATCCCATATCCTCTATTGCAGATCTCAAGTCTTCTGGGCACGTTTGCAGAGGGTCGTATTCTATAGTCCCATTATGGTTTGTGAGAGACACATGAATAGATCTGACACCTGCCTTTTGGGATATGACTCCCTCAATGGATTGCACACAGGAGTTGCAAGTCATTCCCTCAATATTTATCACAACAACTTGAGTAAGTGGCTGGCTGGTATCCTTCAAAGCTGGAAGAGGAGACTTCAGCGCAGACACCAGCGTGGGGAAATGCACTACGTTGTCATACTCCTCAGGAAGGCTGACTTTAAACGTCTCTGGAGACACTGCCTCTATGGCTCTTCTCAGTACTTCTATGCTAATTAAGTTTGGGTTATAGTTTATAATAGCAGATTTCTTCTCTAATGAAACAACTATACTTGTTACCGATGGGAGTGCTGATATGGTGCTCTGAATATTGTGGACACATGAACTGCAGTGCATGCCATCAATCCTGAAGACAACTGTCTTTGTGTCATTCATACTTGAGGTTTCTTTCACTGCTGTCTCAGAGCCTTTGGTCTGAGTATTCCTCAGCCTTTCCAAGTCAATGGCACTGAGCTTGAGGGGCTTAGGCTGCTTTTTGAAAGATGCTGTGAAACCAGCAGCTTCAACTTGATGCTTTATTTCTTCTGCTGTAATCAGATGAGGCTGGTAGACAACAACAGCTTCCTGATTGTCCAGAGACACTGAAAATTAATCAATAAGTGTGCATTACTGCCTTAAGCATAAGCAGCACATTGCCCCAAGAGCAACAGATCTTGTCAAATGCTTTGAGTGCTTTAAATGGTCAGAAACCTAACTGCAATGTAAAGGAGAATGAATTGGTTTGGTAAATATCAAAGGACTCAGTTCTTCAACCTTTTTTGTCTACTACAACAACAATTTTCCACTCCTCTCTTCCTCAGTTTTTCACTCTTTCCCCAGGATTTTAATAAATGGCACTATTATTTCTTACTAAATTTATTCTTTTATCAAGAGTTCGTGGCAATCCAAAGCTATTTATATTTTTCTCTTGCCTTTAAGATACAATTGCATACATACCAATATTAATCCCTAATTGAACAGAAAATATAAAGTAGCATTAATTAGAATACAAAAAGACATTTGGTACTAGAGATTTCAATAACTGGCAATAAAATTACAGAACATGACTACTCCAAGCTCCCCACCAAAATCCAAAGCAATCACTGAATACTTACACACACATAACAGCAACAGCCTTACAACAATTTGGGCTCCTTTCTTACTTCCTAGTCCAAATTAAACATGCAACTAAATACCAGGTACCACGAAGAGCAACTGTCACACTAAGCTATCTAATTAAACTCAAGATATCTCCACAATGCTGTTTGGGAACAGGTTGATCAACTCCAGTTTACTTAAAAATGCACAAAGGTTTTACCTTTAATCCGCTGAATTCCCTGCAATTTGCCAATCTTCCCCTCGATGGTGCTGGTGCAGGAGTGACAGGTCATCCCATCTACTTTCAGGCGCAGCACAACACTACTTGCTTGAGACCAGCTGGAACTTTCACAAGTTCCAGGTGTTAGCTCTGGTGCAGAGATACTTAAATCCACTCCTGGGACCATTTGCATAACCTGCTTGCCATTTACAAGGGAAGGAATGAACGTTACCACTGCAGTTTTTTGATCAGAGGACATTTTAACATCCACAACACCTTTGTTCTTTAGTAGCGCGCTACAAATCTGTTTAGAGGTTAGAGATGACTGAGTAGGAATTGTAACAAAAATAGTGTCAAGTAAAACAGGTTGTGCGTTTGAATCAACTAATGTAGCATCAAATCCCATGTCATATATTGCTTCTTGCAGCGTTGCTGGAGTCTGCAGTTTAGAGTCATAAATGATGACTGCATTCTTATCCTCTAGAGATACCTGGTGAGAGAAAAAACCCAAACTAAGTTAGCAAACTGCAGTACTGAGGGATGAAAACTTAATACCCTGCATGAGACTAGAAATAACTTCTACTTGCATATATTAGCAGTACTTGTTCAGTGTAATTTTATCCAACAGTACTCACCTTGAGAAGTAAAGCCACACCAACAGCCACCATAAAGTAACCTCTGCTCATCTGTGCAACGCCACAGCTAGAAAGAACAGACTTCCCCACCCCACTTTCAGCATCCTTTACAAGTCTGTCTGGCCACTTTTACTTACAACACCCAGACAGCATCAACACATTTAATGAAACTTCCAGAGCCAAACTCTCTTGAACCATGATGACTAACCCAATTCAATTCCCAAAGCAAAACGGCCCAACAGAAAGAACTCTAATCACATGCACAGTTCTGCAGTTAGTAGGAATTACCCTCGGGCTACAAGGACGGAAGAAAACACTCTTTGACAAACAGCACAGATATAAGCAACAGTGAAAGGAGCAAAGAGTTTTCAGGCATCTCAGGCACAGGCTGTCACCTTGCTCTGAGCAATAAAGAGCACCAGACTGCGCAGAACAAACTTCAGTTTTTATGTTCAATAGATGACAAACATTAAGGAAGCTGATTACCCTCCCTCTGTACATTTTGCTGATCCAGAGACCTCCTGATTTGGTGCTAACCTTTCACATCAGACAGTACAAATATCCTCAACTTAATTTGCTCCCAACTGTTGATATATCAAACACAATTACTGCGATTTCAAAAAGGAAAAACCAATGCCTGCCAGAGGCCAAACACATTATCATTCAATTCTACCTTTCCTCTGGGCAAAGATACAACTTAAAGAGCACAGTCATGATTAGATTAGATGAATTAAACCATTGTAAGAACAACCTTCCTTCATTTTTGTCCCAGTTATGTGCCTTAGCAGAATTAGCAACATGGACATTTATTGGTTTTATTGCAGCTAGAGGCAAAATAACCTAAATGCAGCTCTGTTTGCATGTATCAGCCACCTAACATTCATCTCCTGTGCTGACCTAATTCATAATCACTGAACAAAACCCTGGTTTACTATTCTCAGAGATTTTTCTGAAACAATTTGGCTCAACTGAAGTTCTGCTGCTGTAATGAGCACAATGACTACGCATGATCTCTTACAGTCCCGTTTCTTAGGGTCCTGTTCTACTCAGACTAAGGTTTTGCAATACATTTTCTTGCCAAGAGTGGGATTAGAAATAGTCTTTACCTTTGGGTAAGGTATTTGGTATTAAGAATAGAAAAATCTTAATACTCTTCCTTAAAAACCTGCTTCATTCCTTATGTAAAGGACACTATGGAATGCACAATGTCCTCAAGCAAGTTAAAGCAGGACTCTTTCCTCCTTCTCCCATCTCAAGTCATCTGCACGTTCTCAGAGATTAGCTGGCACAATAAGGGTGCAAGGTTGATAAGATTACATCTTTTGCTGGAATAAGGGAGAAAGGGAGGATTCTGAAGTCAGATTATTTAGGGTTTATTTTACAGATGTTTTAAGCCTTCATTTGACTTCATGCTTGTGGACACCTGGTGATTTATCTGACCATACCATACCAAAAACATTAACAGTGGTATCCCTACTTCTAAAATGTTCAGCGATCCAAGGTTCTGGTGTCAGAGCAGAGCCTCCTGTCATGTTAAAGCTCCATACTGAAGGGAGATGAAAAATGAAGTGTCTTGTAAATATTGGAATTAAGCTCTGCCATTTTCTGTTGCTGCTAGGACTGTTCTTCCTAACACGTTAGGTCATAAAACCAAGAGGAATCTCCCAACTTTTAAACTGTTTCCCTTTTTAAAACTACTATAAAATGATGGATTGTGTAGGAACGATCAGCTCACCCTGGAACATTCTATAATCCAGTATTTTGCCCATGATAGAAAAAATACTAACAAAATGTTGGTTATCAAATCAGATCAAGGAAATCTGGATTAAGGGCAAACCAAATAGCTTTGGTAACAGTTCAGGACTACAGTTCTGCTGCTCTTTCTCTCCCATTTCTTCACAAACAGTACAAAGGAAAGGAAACTTCCAAGGCTTGAAAGCGCTGGCTAGACTCCTTTGCCAGCTGCACTACCTCCCACTCTTATTTCATGAACCACAACAAAAGCAGCTTTATTTTTCATGTAAATCAACTGCCACATGATGAACTGGACATCTCAAGCCCACAAATGCTTTTCAACCTGTGTAAGTGACCTCTGTGCGCTATCAGTTTGAAAGAAAAGGCTTGGAGGCTTGTGAGCAAGCAGACACTTATTCAGTGTAAGGGATAAGGACAGCTTGTTTTTCTCCAGTGTAAGCTCTAGGGTTTTTGTTTTATCTTACTTAAATTTTAATTCTTGCCTTTTTTGACTTCTCATAACTTCACAATCCTGAATTTATTGCGAAGCAGAAAATTACCTAAGAGTAGCAGATAATGACTCAGCTCCCACTGTAGTGGAGTGAGCACTTGCTTTTCTCTTACACCAGAAACACATTAATGCACTTCTACCATCGGCTTCCCATCTTGCCACATATTTTCTTCCCTTGGTGCATACCTTGTAATGGTTTCTCATGTAAGATCAAAGCTTTGTAAGAAATAGTTATAGTGTCACTTACTTTGATGTTATGGATGCCATTCATCCTCCCAACATGCTGTTCAATGGTCTGAACACAGGAATTGCATGTCATCCCCTCCACACCAAGGACGATGGATTTCACCTCCATTGTGAAACTCTACTCAAGTCTTCACATTGCTGTTGGTCAAAAACAATTAAAACATTTGTTCTTCAATTGTTTCACAAAGATTGAAACCAAAACGGGATTTAACAGATGCTTAATGTTTGGCTACAGTGGAAGTAACAGCAAACTTTGATGATTAACTGAGTGGCTGAAGTTAAGCACATGCTGAACTTGTTTTTTGCCACGGGGACTTACCTTGGAAAAGTAAATTACATGCAATATTAACAGTGTTTAACAAAATTCATTTTCTTGCCCCTTGGTGACGTTTCATAACTGTTCCCTATTACAGAAAGTCTGAACGTTTCTGGTTTCGCTTTGAAACATGCTATAAACCGTGTAAGAATACAAGGATGTTTCATCACAGAAAGAGATTTACCTCCCTGATGCACAAAACTCAACACTGAAGCCTCATCAACAAGACAGTATAAACCTCTGAATCAGTGAAATCCTCAATAGATGAAATATGTATTTTTTTCCTTTAATTGCAGTGCGCATGAAGAGCCAGGATCACAAAGCAGACTTCTGTCAGCCACTAACCTGTGGGCAAATTTAACTCCCAGCAGAATCAGCAGAAGAGGATTACTTTTAAGCTCACTTCATATGGTGGGTCCTTTCTCAAGCTCATCTGCACACTCAGAGGTACAAGGTAGTTTTAAACCACTATAAAGGTACCCAAGAAAAGACATACTTTCATGTCACCACATTGAAATATGCTCCTCACTGCTTACCTCAGTTCTTCCATAAGGAATGCTCAGTCCATACAGAGCAAACAAAGACATTATTGTAACTGCACTTAGAGCAAGGAATACTCCCACAAGGCTGAAGTACAACTAAAGTTTCAAAAAGCACTTGATGTACAGCGTGTTTCATGAGCACAGACATGCACGTAGAGCAAACTAAAATGAGACAAGAGTCTATCACAGCCAGAGTCAATCTGTCCGCTAGTAAGGTTTGGATAGAAGGGAATTTAAATGCTCTTCAGGTACATGATCAACTCAGAACTGCCCTGACAGTGGCACTACTACTGTGTTTTGACAATAAATGCATAGTAAGGACAAAGTGAGGCTGCAAGCTGCTATCTAAAAACAATCAAAGGTTGATAAGATGTTGCCTTGGATGAGAGTTGGCTACAGCCATACATCAGTCAGTCTGCTGAGCTCCAGGCTATCTTCCCTGCTCTTTGGTGTAAGAGACTCAAGCTACAGTACAATAATATCCATTGTTACAGGAAACAGCATTAAAGTCTTTTCTTGAAGTCATATGTCAATCTAACAGCAGGCACCCATGTAAGATGGTGAACTGGTGCTCTTGAAATGATAACAGCAACCACCAGCCCTGTTACTGAATGCCCACCAATACATAAAAGATTTAACTGATTATATATGTAAAAATAACATTTATACTTGGGTTTTTTTAACATCTATTATTATAGTTTGTTATGGACAAACTATTTCCTCCATTTTCTGATCCTGTCTCCTTGCCCTTGTGCTGTTCATTTCACATACAATCCCTCCCACCCTTTTTTACACAACCTCATATTTTCCTACATAGAAGGCAGTATGTGGAAAGACAAACAGGGATTGTTAGGACTGTTCTACCTTAATGGCCTAATTAACTAAATAAAGTTTGTAAACTGACTTCAAATATGATGGATGCTATTTACAGAAGTGCACAAAAATACTGTGATTGCAGCAATTCAGGACCACTCAAAAGCATGTTAGAATCCTATTACATCAATACAACATCCCATTTATGTTTCAAGTGTGTGCTTTGTACATACACAATCCTTCCTTTACGTAAAACACATGATCTGCTATTCGTGTTTGGATTTAATTAATAAATCAAAACCAAACACGCTGCAATCATTCAATCATTTTTGTTGGGTTACTGAGCTTTTTTGACTGCTCTCCTGGGACCAACTGATCAGGCCCCCTGGCATTAGTCAGACACTGGGTAAGCACTGGAGAGAAAATCTTTTCCTAGAAGAGACTCTAATTCAAACATGCAAAAACCATAAAGGCCCAAGAGAAGAAGAATTCACGTTTTTCCCCTCAAGGCCCCAGGGTACTAGGACTGAATCCAGAACTTCCGTGTTGGAATCTATCTGTTGGATCGCACTGTGTCTTCTGTCTGTTCTCTGGCTTTTAGTTAAGAAACACGACAGGATCAATATGACACACGCATCCTTAGCAGCAATGTTGGTGGGGAAGATGACAAACACTGAATTTTACTTGTTCTGTTGTAAGTTGCCAACAGGTCTCATATCATTTTTGAAACCTGACTTGTCCAAAAACTGAGATGCATCCAAATCTAAAGGTAGGAAAGGAGCCATTTGTGAGCAATGCTGTCTCTTCAAGCCAGTTTCCAGGCTGTTTTCTGTACAGCCTGAGATTTCTGAAGACCAAGTTGTCTGGAATTCCAGTGCTCCTGATGCTTTAGAGAGCTGCTGTCCTCAGAATAATGTATAGGGTTAATACACAGCGCCTGTATGTCTATGTACACCCTTTTTCCTCCCCTTACAGAATTTCCAGGACAAGGAGTTACATTTAAAAGCTAATACGGGTTACATCTGAGACAGTGTTCTACTTTGTTATATTCCATTTTGTTCCTAATGTTCTGCCTCCCTCACAGGGCTTCCTGGTAGAAATGCTTCAGCTAAAACTTAAAAGAACTCTTTTTGTCACAATTTCCTTCTTCTGACAACATTAAAGTAAGAAAAACTCATGACTAAGCAGCCTGAAAAGCATTTGTTACACCAATAAGTTATGACTAAATGCACGCAAGAGGTATACACATTGACAATACCATCCTAGTTCTCCTTATATGTGTTAATATTTCACCAAGTTCACATGAAAATAGATGCAGAAGTCAGAAGATCTGCATGAGGCTGTGTAACAACCTGTGTATATTACAGTAATGGCTTGAACTTGGAACACCCATTTCCTCACTCTTGCCATCAATCACTATGTATCTCTGTTTGCTTTTTCCACCCATTAAACCAGTATGTAGATTATAATGCATATATACACATTAACCCAAAAGGAACCTCATCATAGAAGGGGCAGTGATGGTTCTGGAATGATGCAGCTGAAACAATCAACAAAATCCAAAGCTTCTGCAATATCTAAAGAGTTTTCTAAGTGACAATAGGTATTTTATAAGTTGACACTGAAGACCTTTATTACCACTGACTGTGAAGACAAATGACTGCTAATAAATAACTTGTAATTCAAAGTTACAGACACGTCCTTTAAAGTAAGACGCTAAGTAAGTTATGGATCACACACTGTTTTAGGGAAGAACAATGGCTTTATTCTTAACCAATGCATTGCACCATCTGTAAACCACCTTCATCCTCAACTAGTAAAGAATTTTAGGATTTGATGATGCAAACAAGTGGCAGCCTCCCTCCCCTCTTTAATCTACCAGTTGTGTATTTAGAATGCAAGAAAGCAAAAGGCTTCAATTCAACGACTGCTGTTTTGGAATATCATCCGCAGTGGCTTCATTACACAAAGAACCCTGACTGTGAACAAGCTTTGTATAAGCTTTCTGTATCCTCAAATACGCAATTTACTCTCTTTCATTATTTTCACCTTGTTTTGCAGTACACAAGGCAGCAGCACTTCCTTGTTTGTACATTAATACCATCAAGCAGCAGAGCCTCAGGAATAACCTGGCTCTGCAGAACTGAGCATGGCAGGCTACGTGCAGAGAACCAACACCCCGCAACAGAGAAAGAGGCTATAAAGGATAATTAAATCAAAACCAACATTTGGGAATAGACGTAAAGTCTCTGTATTGTTTCTTCCAGGTCCAATTTTAGGCTTAATACAGTCTTGGGCTGCCTGTGTGCAGCTTAAAATCCAAACATCTAATTTCCTTGAAGAAAGTCAACTAGTGTTTCTGTTAAGGGAATGATGCAACAGAAAGTGAAACAATTTCTACTTCCAACTGCAGTTTCTTCCTATGCAAAGGAAAACTCAACAGTGACTAAGCACAAGGCAACAGAGAAACTCAGATTCACCTCTCTAAACAACTTACGTTCTAACAGGAGTCGCTAAGTAAAGCATCTGAAGCAAGACAAGGCTTGATGAAGACAAAGTTGTCATTCACAACCTCTCACTATCACAACAAAAAAAGGAAAAAAGAATATATGAGCAATGCAAAGAAGTTACAACACCGGTAAAAACCCAGACTCTCTACTCCACAAAACACCACTTTAGTGCTTCTAGGACCCAAGCTAACTAAGGCACCACAAACATGTTCCATGCCAGTTCTAGGATCAGTAAGGACACGTAAGAAGTGCTGTACAATGAGGGTGGCAAAACACTGGCACAGGCTGCCCAGAGAGGTGGTGGATGCCCCATCCCTGAAGACATTCCAGGCCAGGCTGGATGTGGTTCCGAGCAACCTGATCTACTTGAAGATATCCTGCTCATTGCAGAGGTTGGACTAGATGAGCTTTGAATGTCCCTTCCAACCCAAACCATTCTATGGCTGCATAACTAGGAAGCACCCAGTGTTTCTGGCTATGTGCACACCTTCAGTTTTCACCAGTTTTCTATATGCCATTAACTTGGATTTATAGCTATTGAAAGAGGTCAAAGCCTGGCAAAACCCACAAATGCCAGAAACAGAATCTGTCAGATTTAACTACAACCTTTAGAGTTTATTAAATCTCTAAATGGCCAAGTTCTACTTTATAGCTCACTTCAGTAACTTATCTTTGCTGCCGTAAATAATTACATTAGCTGGAAAACTGCACCTTTCCCTAAAAGTCTGCAGAGACTTAAGAAAAGGAACAAAGGACAGCACGAAAGGAAAAAGCTGCATCATCCCATCCTTGGACTTACAGAAGGGCTGGAGAATTGGTTGCAGGTCCAATATGAAAGAACATGGTTTTACTCTGCTCATTAGCAGGTATATTTGAACATATGACTAGAAGTATGAGGCTTAATCATTCAGGAAGAAACTGCACATCTCTAATAATGCACAGACAGCCTTATGATACTCTAACCAGGTTGCAATTCGTGTTGCTCAAGACTTTAACAAGCCTTGCTCAGTCAGCACACCGTGGAAATTACTTTGAGGAACTTTATTTCTGCACAAGCTGGATGAAAAGCGCACACTGCAAACATTCTCCTGCAATTCCATCGAGTTTTGTAAGACCTGAACAAGTAAAAGGCTTTGTTAAGAATTTCTCTCATGTCCTTCCACCACCTCTTCAAGTCAGATTTTAGGAAGACGTAAGGGCTCCCCTGGAAGAACCTCAGCAAGTATTAAGAACAGACTATAATTTATAAAGCTTACTTATCTGAGCATACTACAGCAACGGAGGCACGCCACGAGCTTAGTCTCAAAACACAAGGCAGAACAATGTAGGATGTATTCTACAAGTGAAAATAGCAGTAAATGACATGTAATATTGGCTTTTACTTTCCTGGTTAACCAACTGAGAAAGGAAAAAGCTTCAAGTCTTCCATCTACAACAAAATAAACTCTGTTTACTGATTTCTACTCAAATGGTGTTTGTGCTCACACAGGGCACTGTAATACACACAACAGAAGCCGGATACAGACAGGCAATAGTTAAGGTGGGTTTGCCCTTGCCCACTTTCACAAGATTTTACCCCAAAGCATCATAAACAACTATCTGCCCTTCTCCCGAACATTTGCACTGTATTTTTAAGAGGCTCTGTAACTTGTGCATTCTAATCCGTTCCAGGTCTTTCTCTGAAGACCTCCGACAGTAGAAGAGGCGCGTTTCCAAACCCGCGCACACTTAACTGTTACACCAAGAAGCAACGAGACCTGGCATGTGGATGCCCGCTGATAAAAACAGCCTGTTATGCTTCCCTTTGACTCCCGTTTGATACTATCCAGCCTGCCGGCACTGGTGCATCCCAAAGGAACCGCGGGAGTGTCGAGGCGACTCCCTGGCATCACCGGAGAAAGCACCACGAAGGCGGGAGCAGGAAACGTCGCAGCGGGTTCACAGCCGCGCTCCGGACCCGCAGCCCTCCCTCGGTCTGTTCCCCACATGCCAACTCATCCCCGAGCGCACACGGCCCCCGGGCAGAGCCGCGCAGCCGCAGGGCCGGGGGGCTCTGCCCTCACCCCTCCGGGCGGCAGGCCCCGGGAGCAGCAGAAGGCGCTGCCGCCGAGCTCGGCCGCGGGGGTCGCTAAGGGAAGGCCTCAGACAGCGACGGAGCGGATCCCCCCTTACCCCCCCGCTGCGGGGACGCGTAGCGCAGCCCCGAAGAGCTGCGCCCGCGCCCCGGCTGCGCCCGCCCCGCGGCCGAGGGGACGCGCACGGCGCGGGTCCGGGTCCCGTCCCGCCGCGCCCCGCACTCACCGCAGCCCCGGCCGCAGCTCACTCCGCCGGGGTCGCGCCTGGCACATCGCCCCGCCCGGACCGGCCGTCACGTGATCCGCGAGCGCCTGGCCCCGCCCGCCCTCTCACGTGACACTAGCGCCGGACACGTGATGGCGGAAGGAAGCGAAGGGGCCAGAGGAGGTACCGGGAGCGGGAGGCTCGGGCAGCCTCTTCCCGCATGTTCGCTGGGTCGAACCCAGGTAGCGGAGCTCCTCCGGGGCTGGGGCTGACCCTTTGGGGCACAGTCGAGACGCGGCACTGAGCCGCTTCCTCACCAGCTCGGGGGAGATAGGATTCACTGGAAAAGCGATGTACAATGGCGGGAACACCGCTTCTCCACGTGCAGGAATGCTGCTGGCTTGTGTGATTGCAGTTTAAGGCCTTCGCACCTCTCAAAGGCCTCAGAAGCATCTGAAGGGTGATTCAGGACATGAAAATATTTCTGTGGAAAAAATACGGGATCTTGGCTTTATCATTCACTGTGCAGCTGAAAGGGGAGGTGAAGTGATGTGAACTCAGCACCGGGAACATGCCTGAGGAGATGAAGTGGACAACCGTAGGATGTTTTCTTGTCCATTATCCACCAGTGACCTTCACACAAACAACTGGAGCTACCTAAACCATGATTTGACTATACTGAGTTCTTACGCTATTATGTTTCAGCACACTCAGACCACAGCAGAAACTCAAGATCCAGGCAGGTTTCTAGGTATGTTTATTAAATCAGGAATGCCCCTGCACACATGGTAATCAGAGAACAACCACCATTATGTGATCATTTCTTCAGTGAAAGTTTAGAGCAGCTCATTACATGCAGAGAGTTCATTACTCCCTCCATTCTTTTGGAGTGACTCTGCCCACAGGTGACAAGCCCCACTCAATACCAAGTTGTGTAAGCACCTGCAGGAGGATAAAAACCAGGATTACTAACTTTAAAGTCAAAGAAACCTTGTGATAGAGGGCTGTTTCTATTGTTTTCAGCATAGATTTCTTGTATTAGAACATGACATCTTCTAATAAAGCAAGTGGAATGTATATATATCAAGTAATACTTAAATACTTCAGTTTTCTATTTAAAACATCTGGCTTTAAAACAAAATCTGGAATGTAAAACCCCATCACCATACAATTATTTTCATCTAGGATTTTTTTCTGATAAAAGCTCTACCTGTGTAGCTTAGAAATCCCCAAGTTAAATGGAGAACACTTGTGTTTCTACTATGGTTTAAAATCAAGCAATAGACTAACACAGCCACTCATGAAACATCTCAAAATCAAAATAGGAACTAACACAACTTTCATTGCTATCACATTAAAATATTAACTATTAACTTACATAAAAACCTCCTAAATTCTGGCCATGTAAGTTATTTCAAACAAGTAAGCCCTTCTGAAACTCAATCGCTTTCAAGCTTACAGGTGCAACCACAACAGAGTGGTGAAAAAAGGGCACTTACGTATCCCCAGACAGCAGTAAAAACAACGGCTCCACCAATGAGCACCAGGTTTCCGTGTTTATCGTGGAAGTCAGGCTCATGTTTGCGATGAGCTTGTCTGACTGCAGTCTGCCGAATGCCTCGAGCTAATGCATGTTGAAGAGAAGTACAGGAATCAACTAAAATATACACCCAAGGCATCCACATTCCTCATCTCCCACCACCAGAGGCAAGCAGAAGCATTGAAAGACTAAGAAAAGCTGAAAGAGAAATTAATGTTTTGGACTTGGAGCTTTGGAATGATTCCAAAACATGGGATATATAGAAAGCCTTGCATTGCGTTTCATCCGTCCCAGTTTCTCTCTGGAAGTTATTTCTGAGTCATCTAAGCTACTTTTCCCATTAATACGCTTTCTTTGGGCCCTCAGTGTGGACGTTCAAGTATGCTTTTAAGAATTACTACGTATTTTTTTATTTGCTTAGTACTTAAAAGTTTCAGATTTCTGTATGTGCATCTCTGTATTGACAACATGTGTACCAATGTAAGCATTTTCAGGATAAAGCTCACCAAAGTAAGGAGTTAAGGATTGTGGATATATGGACCTTTCTCATTCCTTCATGATTTTTAAAGGGAGGTGAGGGAGACGAAGGAAAAAGTGGCAATAATGGTGGAACTTAATTAATAAGTTCAGTAATACAGTTAATATATATACATGTTACAGTCAATATATAAGTAATATAGTTAAGCAATACAGAACAAAATACAGGAGAATATCTGCAAGTCACAGGAGGTATGATCTACATTATAAATGTACACTATAAAAGGCACATTTATCAAGGAGGAAACGGTGAAGAATCAAACCACCAGCTTCAACACACACAGACTGTATAGCGATTTTGTGCTGCATTTGATGAGACAGCGATCTGTGCATAAACAGACATTACAAAACACAATCTTTAGTTTCAGGTCAACGGCTCACATTTACCTAACACGACTAGAAAAGGGGATGGCAATACCCATCATGTTCTGTGAGGCTGAACAAGGCAGGGTTTTTAAGAGACAAAAAAGAAGTTTAATTATCTACCATGAGAACCACTGCTGAAGAGGTTTATTTTGGGTGCAAACTAAGCACATCATGAACCAGAACCAGATCTGGGTGAAGCACTGAGGAACCTGCCCCTGAAGAGGTAACTTTACCCTTGAGCCTAAGGGCCGATCCCTGACTACACCTTGCCACCTCAGGTTACCAGACCTCGCTGTGCCTTTAGTAACCATGAAAGAGGAAAAGCACCGAGGAAGGCAACCCAAGGTCAGCTCGAGTAAAAGCAATCAGGGGATAAAAGAGGCAGAAAGAAAGAAAACAATACGCAGAAGGCAAGGACGGCGAGAGCCGCTCTCACGACCGTCACAATCGAGGGACAATCCTCACCGGGACGACCCCGGAGGAGAAGGCCCCCCTGACGAACCCGCCCACTCCCGCTAAACCCCCAACGGGCTTCAGTGCCCTCCTGGCTTACCGGCGAGGCTGAGGGCAGCCCGAGCCACAGGGAACATGCTGAGGAGCGGGGCAGGAGCCGCGGCGGCGGGGGCACGGCACCCTTGGCGAGCGCTGAAAAACAAAATGGTCGCGCCGGAAGTGGCCGCCGGGTCGCGCCGCGAGCGGAGCCCTGTGGGTAACGGGGCCGCGCAGCGCCGGGGGGAAAGGCGCCTCCGCACGGCGGCTGAGGAGGGGAGCGGCGGGGGCTGCGCCGCAGGGAGCAGCGCTGCCGGGAGCAGCGCGGGGCTCTCGGCTCCTCTGCCGTTTACACACACGGGAGCGCT
Source organism: Psittacus erithacus (assembly GCA_009867235.2). Lineage (NCBI taxonomy): Eukaryota > Metazoa > Chordata > Aves > Psittaciformes > Psittacidae > Psittacus > Psittacus erithacus. The sequence goes on along the minus strand of WYDI02028211.1, from coordinate 56,364 downwards.
CCCCGCGAGTGGCTGGGGAGGGGAGTGGCGGCCGTGAGGAAAGCACCAAGAACCTCTCGGCAGCGCCTGTACTCGCAGTGTCAGGATGGCCGAGTGGTCTAAGGCGCCAGACTCAAGGCGTGCTAAGCCTTCCCATGGCGGGTTCGGGTGTTCTGGTCTCCGTATGGAGGCGTGGGTTCGAATCCCACTTCTGACACCACTTTTTTCTTTTTTTTTTATTTACTCCCTTCCCTCTCGAGGTGAATTTAAACTCATAAAAAAAAGACGAATTACCGAAATCGGGGATTTTAGCGCAAACAGAACCTGCAGCGAGGAGCGCGGCTCCAGAAACCATTTCCACAGTGCGCCCGAAGAGAAACAAAGCAGAAGTATGGTCTCGATGTTCTTAAACGCGATTTCCAACCTAGCTGACTCCACGATTCTAATACCGCGTTTTTCTGTGGCGATTTAAAGCCCATAAAACCGGCTATTTCCTAAGCGCGCTTAGCGTTTGAACAATCATCCTAACGCACGGCCCCACAGCACCCGACCATAACGCTAAGCAAGCGTACACCTTTGGGGAGCGACTGAGCTCCCCCGCGGCGTTGCAGCCCCCCTCCGTTCCCGGGGTGGCCCCGGCATCCCGAGCACGCTGCGGCAGCGTCCCAACAGCCGCAGGCGCTGAGGGAGATCCGGAGCGCTCCACAGAGCGAAGCGCAGCCGCACACCCGCCATCGTCTCGGAGAGACACCGCCCTCCCTCCTCCCTCCACCAATCACCCGGCTCCAGCTTGCGTCCCTCCTATGGGCTACCGCTGCTCACAGGCTCAGCGAATCAGCGAGCGGCTGGCCGGCACCTCCGCCAATAGAAACTGCACGGGCGGGGCCGCGCTGC
>WYDI02028211.1:0-55391 GCA_009867235.2 Psittacus erithacus | reverse complement strand
ACGGGCTGGTCCGCGGTGGGCTGCGGCCTGCGCCGAGCGCCGGGCGCGCTGAGGGCAGGGCAGGCCCTGAACCCTGCCTGAGGCGCGGCGGCTCCGGGCAGACGCTGAGGGGAGCCCGCGGGTGCGCCTGAGGGCCGGGGGAAGCCGACGGCTGTTGGACTCGTACGGTTCTAAGGCACTGCTTGCCGTCGAGTGCCGTTAGCTGCAGACCCGTCCTTGTAAAAGGCACTGAAGGAGCGTCGCCTTCCTGCCGCGTGGAGGGCGCCGGTGGACTGTCACCCGCTGTGGTGGCGGCGGCCTGTGATTGTGATCGCGAAAGTGCGCCTTATTGCTACGCGCCTGACTCCAAGGGTTGGAAAAGGGCCCTCTGTATGTGCTTGTGTCGGTTGTCAGTCAAAGACGAGTACTTTATTGTTTACCCTGAGGTATTTACCTGAAGAAGGGTGTTGGTAAGAACTAGGGAAGTAGTTTATGATAAGTATAGTATTTAGAGGGTTATCGCTTACCTAATGTCGGCTTGTATAATGTTATAGAAGTGGTTGGCTCATTGTTGAAGAAGAGCTTAGTGTTGAGCACTCCTGAGTTCAAATGTGCACTGAAGCCAGGTTTTTCCAGCAGTGCTGGAAATTAAATGTTGAGCTCGCTCCCAGAGTGCTTCTATCTCCGGTGCATGTGTTTGTTATACGATAACAGTGATCCCGTTGCCACTAGGTTTTGAAAGCGGAATCAGGGTATGATGCTTAGTACCAAATCAATACTGTAGAGTGATCTCAGCAGTTTGTACCTCTGAAGGAAATCTGACAACGTGAGCAAGTACTAGTGAGCTGACAGTCCTTATCATGTGTGATACTGAGTGCTTAAAGGCGAAGAGCTGGAAGTGCACGCGTTAGCAAGTGGTTAGAGTAAGTGAAGAATATTAATGTGACTGCCACAAAGATCTAGAAATGCCTTCAGGAATGAAGCATCACATCCTGGGGTTGGTGTTCTTATGAAATCCAGCACAGTTGTTTGTTATGTTGAATCTAAAAACCCTCAAGGTTGTACTAGGAGACTACAAACCCACCCCCCAAACCAACAGAGCCCAACAGTGTTTCTCTGACTTTGCTTTCAGATGGTGTTATCAGAAAAAGTGAACCAGCTGATGGAATGGGCCAGTAAAAGATCTGTTATCCGCATGAATGGAGACAAATTTCGACGCTTTGTGAAGGCACCACCCAGAAATTACTCGGTGATTGTGATGTTCACTGCTCTCCAGCCTCACAGGCAGTGTGTTGTGTGCAAGTATGGGCTCCATTTAGTCCTACATTAGAACTTGAAAGTCATCTTATGCTTTGTCAGAATTAATTGAAGTGTAGGGTAAAACTTTCATGTACATGGGAGGAATATACTAGTCATTTATGGTAGGATTATCTCTGCAATTCAATGTGTGGGAATATATGAGTAACATGTATGTGAGAAAACAACATAGTCATAAATTATGTATCTCCCTCCTAAAATAATTGCTGCTTTGCAGAAGCAGTATTCACACTGATAGGCTTCTGGAGGAGGAAAAGGAGGGTGAAAACTCAACTTCTGACATGAGCTGCTGGAGAAATGGTTGTAGAATTACTGCGGGCCACGTAGCCTGAAAGTTGCTGTTGGTGAAGATGTTGATTTGCACTTACTTAAGGATCCAGCATATGATAACTGTAAATAACCGTATTATGGCTTTCATGCGTTAATCTGGATGTGGTAAAGGTCTGTAAAAGATTACTTTTATACCTCGTTAGTTGAAATTATTTGGTTTCCCATCCTCTGACGTGGAGAAGAGAGCACATCTGTGCTCATTTTGGTGCTCTGTGGACTAGCAAATGATGAGCTGCTGGGTTCCATTTCAGTTAGAAATTACCACTGCTTGTGTTCATGAACTCAACAAAAACTTGCTCTTGCATTTAAAAAATCAGTGGTGCCAAATGCTTCACTTTATTGTTAGATGAGTCTCTGGCCTTAAACCTTTTCTTTACTGCTAGAAAGCGAATATAAGGGCATGAGTGATGCACCCATGGCTGGGGTGGGTGGCTACAGCTCTCTCAGCTGCTTTATAACTTGTGTTGTGAACAAACATGTGATGCAGCCTCTCACTTGTGTTTTACAGGCAAGCTGATGAGGAATACCAGATTCTGGCAAACTCCTGGCGATATTCCAGTGCATTTACCAATAAGATTTTTTTTGCCATGGTGGATTTTGATGAAGGCTCAGATGTGTTTCAGATGGTAATGTCATCTTGCTCTTCTATTGACACTATGTAACCAGATTTATCAAATTGTAGTCGTAGAGCCCATTAATTCATTACAGTTCATTATAGTTTTGCAAACCTTAACTCTTGTTTTTAAGGGATTATTAATCCTATTTAAAACCTACACAATTTAGGCAATGATACTTAATTAAATGGAAGCTTTGGGACTGGAGAAGTGGAGAGGTTGTCGTCTTATTCTTGTTAAATTTTCCCAAAGTGTTATATCAAAAATTCATTTATCGAGCTATGGCCTTTATAGATTATTGTGCATATTTCTATTTTGTAGGCTTCTCTCACACAAGCAGTATTTAGAGAAGAAACAGGTTAAAAAACCTGAAATGCTATGGGGAAAGCAGTCCTAGGAAAAGCTAAACCTGTATTTTGTAAGCAACTACTTTTACCTGTTATAATCTCCTCTTAACTGGTCTGAATCTTTTGATCAGTAGCTATAGATCAGAGTACTACCAAGGAAATCTCAATCGCTTTTAGAAAGCACACTCAATAGCCTATTCAGAAGTAACAATTTATTTCTAAGACATCTAGAACAGCTAGTGACTGAGCTAAAAGAAGACAGCATGGAGCATGAAAGGGAAACAGCAGGAATGTATTGATTACTTTCAAGAAATACAGGAATGCTACTGTGTGCTGCCATTATTCTTTTTTTAAGTCATTGTCAGTGAAATCTGTTTATTGAATAGTTACTTTTTCAGGTTGATTTAGTGACAATGTTGCAGGATATAAATGGAATAGAATTGTGTTACTAAAAAGACCTTTCATGGTGCTGTATCTTCTCTGAATTTTCTAACTACAGCTAAACATGAACTCTGCTCCAACCTTCATTAACTTCCCTGCTAAAGGGAAGCCGAAACGGGGTGACACGTATGAACTTCAGGTGCGGGGCTTTGCAGCTGAGCAGCTCGCTCGCTGGGTGGCCGACAGAACTGATGTCAATGTAAGTATGTACAGCCTTTCACCATCACCACCTCTGCAACGCTCCTTAGCTATGTAATTCCAGCTATGAAATATGTCCATGGCTGTGGCTATCAATCTACTCTTGGATGCTCTAAAAAGTTGTTGTCTACAAAATCTAGTTTTGGGCGCATGACTGCATCTTTAAGTTTCCTTACATTCTGCATTCTAATATTTGTGTAATTCTTTATTAGAGATGATGGTAAAACTCATCTTCTTCCTTCTCCCTTTTCCTTTCTTCTGTACGCAAAACTCTTTAAATTATTAAATAGGTAAAAGCGTATGAAACTGAAGTTACAGTGACGGGGAGGAAGCATTACTTACTTCCCAATTCAGAATTATTATCTATTACTATTATGTGTATGTTGATATTGAGATATTTTGTTAGCAGAAGTGTGGATATAATGTATAATCTCAGTAAGAGAAGATAATTTATTTTCACTTCAGATTCGTGTGATAAGGCCACCAAACTATGCTGGGCCACTGATGTTAGGACTGCTGCTGGCTGTCATCAGTGGTCTCGTGTATTTGCGAGGAAGCAACCTGGATTTTCTGTACAACAAAACTGGCTGGGCATTTGTTGCGTTGGTGAGTGATTGTAACCCCTGGCTGCCTGTTGGCATGAATTTTGTAGCAATTCAAGTCTTAAAAAGCTTTTGTATGTAAAGATGCCTAAACCTGGTAGAGAAGAATGAGGTGTGTTTAGTTTTACTTTTTGGTAGTTTAATATTATTTGATCTCGATCTTTTCAGCTCAGTTAATACTTGATTGGATGACTTTTACACAAATAAAAGGCAGGACAAGGCTTAGCCTAAGATTTTATTCCAGTGCATTTTGGTATGAAATGAAAAGAAATTGAGTAAACCCCCCAAATAATGATTATAGCAAATCCTTATTAAATAGTATTTCTTCTTTCCTTTTTAGTGTTTTGTGTTAGCCATGACGTCAGGTCAGATGTGGAACCACATCAGAGGCCCACCCTATGCTCATAAGAATCCTCATACAGGACAAATGGTGAGTCTTCATTTTCTTTTCTACATTTCTGTTGTATTTCTACAGGATGAGGCTGAAAACAGGCAAGTCAGAGTGCAAATCCTGTTCTGGGCTACTTTTGTTTGTACATCAGTGAGGCTAACCTCTCCTGCAGTGGGCAGGGCAAAGCAGAGATGTGCTGATTAGTTCAGAGAGGATCTGTCTGCTCCTGTATACCTGTAAAAGAGAGCTGTGTGGAAACTTTGGTTATTCCAGTAATCACAGAAAGCTAGGAAGGTACTAAAATAATGCTGTAGGGTAAAGAGGATAGAATACAGAGTAACCAAAAGTATTTACTAACAAGTTGTTTGGATGCAGGAGTTCTCCCCCTTGCTTTACAACCTAAGGTAAGCGTTTCCTGTTGTTCTCCATCTCTCCAAAGGCAAAGATATATTTTGGAGGAAGCATAATGACAGTGCTTTTTTGGCTTAGGTTCTGAGGGTAGATCATTTTTAAATTACCTGATCTCTTCCATTTCTCTGACCTCCTATGCATCTTTTAACCATTCCTATTTGTTTTCATGTCTCAGGCAAATAAATGCTGAAAAGAAAACATCTGCCTTCCTCTGTCTTGTCCATATATTGATCTCTAGTGGTGAAGAGACATGATATTTCTAAATTGCTGACAGCAAAGTAAAGTTGTTTGAGTCTTATATGCTAAATTATCCTATTGCTGAGGCAATTTCATGTTTAATCTGGCCCCTTTAGCTCATACCCCATCTAATGACATCCATATAAAACATTTTCCTTTGGGAGTCTTGAGGGAAATTAATGTCTAGTGACGTTAGTCTTATGAAATCTCGTTCCTGAGAGAAATAGTTTTAACATCTCTTGGAATACACTGATCTGTACATACTAAAGAATGTGAAACACTGTAAAACCAGTCAGAATGTATCGAGAGCATTGCATCTCTCCAGGTGCTTACACATCGCATCCTGGCTTTTCTCACAGATTTTACTCAGAAGGGAATTAATTTGGTGAAATGTCCTTTCATTCCCAGTTAGGTGGGTCAGGGCCTCTATATTCCATAACGCATGGATCTGCTTCTCAGGGATTCAGAAATGGTATTCTTTCACAAATAGCAAATTTTCTGTTACACCAGTTGGTTAGTGAACTATTAATGTACATAAAACCAAGCCTGCTTACTGAGTGCTAGGTCTCATGTTTTAAATGTTTTCTTCAAATGCTTCCTTTTATTCGTTCTGTTTGCATAATTCCTAAGCCTTTTTAAGACTGAAGAATGCTATTGGTAGTGATGTTCTTTTCCTGGTATGCCATGAAAAAGGTTTCAGATACTTGGAGCCAAGTGAGTAGGGTTTGCATACAGATTGAAGAGAAGGACCCTAAGCTGAGGAGCAACATACATAACCTAAGAATCCAGGTCAGGAAATGGATCGGACTTGGATCATAGTGGGTGCAGGAGAATATGATTATGGCATTTTGCTCTGCCGAACAGGGGATCTGGACCACGTGGGTTGTAGCTACACTTGCCCTTACAGTCTGAATGGTACTTTGGGCTGATTGTGCCTGTTAATAGCAGAAGGATTTTTGATGCTGACACAGCTCGCCTAAGTCAGCGGTCAACAGATGGAATTGCTCATGCTCCAACTTCTGTTCGTCTCCAGAACGAGACTGTGCAGCACCTGTTTCCAAGCCCTGTAGCTATTGTTAATCATGTCAGAGTTGACTCCAGTCTTTTCTAAATTCAGTTACTCTTTGTCTCTTACAGAGCTATATCCATGGAAGCAGCCAAGCCCAATTTGTGGCAGAAACACACATTGTTCTTCTGTTTAGTATCCTTCCTACTGAGAAGCACATGGTTGGTGATGAGTTTTCTGTTAGCTTATGCTGCTGCCTTCTCTATGAGTGTGCTTTGTCAAGGCTTGAAGCTGTCACCTGATACTGATGCAGAAGCTTGCTGAGTTGACAGCTATGCTTTTTCTATGCCAGTGATCTTTAAGTTGAATAGAAAAATGTTTACTGCTTTCTCATCACTTTCTTCCTTGCTCAATGGCTGTACTGAATACAGAGGTTAGAGATGCGGATCTCTGGAATCATGAGATTCTTCATGATAGCCCCTGTTCTCTGTGCATGTCTCATCTTTCCAATCTCACTTACTTAGTTCTTGCTTTGGTGTTGAATTCCTTCCTCTGTTACTGATCTTTCTTCTTTTATTTCTTTGTTTACCTTCTTTAATCTTTCCACTCATTGATGCTAACAGTTCAGGATTTTTAATATGCCAGTGTTATGCCATCGAGAAAAGCAAGTAGAAAATTGCAGGTTGAGAGCTTTTGCCTTTCTCCTTTGTATAAAAATGTTTCTTTGGAATCATAAGAACACTCTAAAATTCAGTGTTCTTTTCTTCTGTTCCCACATGTGTGTTTTTGATCCATCATCTGTAACTTGACTCATCTCTGACTCAAGCTTTTCTTGTTCCATCACCTGTGTCAGTGCCTGTGCATTCTTCTATCTTTTATTCAGGATTTTTTAATTTTACTTAATGTTTTTTTCTTGCAGCTGCACAGTCCCAAGTGGTCACATTTTGCAGTACACAGGCACACAGAGCAGCAGACTTACTACAGGCACATAATTTCAAAGCTTCACCCAAACTACCTCTCCTCTTCACTGCTTGACAATAATTAACAAGTCCCTTTGGTTGCAATAAGTGTTTTTCAACAGAGTGGCTTGTGCTGATTTCTCCTTGTTCTCTTGTTCTATCTACTCAAAATCCCAATTTCAGCAAGTGATGCATTAGGATTTTTGTAATAATATAGTGTGATGCGTTAGGATTTTTGTAATAATATAAAGTAAGCAATTGATGTTTAAATATGCTGATGTTAAAGGAACTTTACTCTCTTGCTATATCTTCATTATCAAATATTTCTTCCTTTAACTTAAAACATCCATTTTGAGGGGAACTTCTGATCTTTTTCTAATTACCACTGTACTTCTGATGCACTCAGTCAAATTCAACCTAGAAAATTTCTGTTGCTGTTAATTTGTGTGATTGCAATCCATCACATAATGAAGCCAATCTACCCATCGTTGGAGGCATTTAAAATGGTAGAGGTTGGCCAGGTTCCTGGAGATTGAAGTCACTTTTCTCTTGTGCTGAAGGCAGACTGCTTCTGAAGTGGAAAGGTTTCTTAATGGTCCCACTGCAGTCAATTTTAAATAGTTCTCATTTCAGGAGGAGAATCAATCCTGAGCATCTGTAGGGAAATGGAATGAAATCTTTATAAATTACATCTTTTGTTCCACTGGATCCACTGCTTTGCTGGGATTCTTTCTCTGCAAATGTCTGGCAGGCACTGTCTGCAAATTGTCTGGGCTTCCTTAACTGTACAAGCTTTATTTTTGTTTTAATTGAAGAGTTCTAAGACTGAAATATTGCTACTTGAAATGTATTAAGCTTGAAATATATAAAGCTTGAATACTGCATGCATTTATTCATACTATTAGCAGAGCAAAATACAGAAGTTGAATTTTGGGGAATTTCCAGTGTAGCAGAACAGCAGCAGGAGTGGGCTGAGCTCTCTGGGAAGGAATTCTGTTTCATTACAAGCTGAGATAATGCATGTGTGGTTTTAATTTTGTGTCAAGATCTACTACACCTTCCACTTTATATTTTAGTCTTTGTGTATATTTTCCCTTAAAAGTTGTCCTGATGAATGCCTTTCAGCTGTTTCCCCCTCAGTTGCTGCTTTGGGGGAAGTCTTCATTTTTTCATGAGTTTTACTCCCTTAGGTATGATGTGGCAGCTGAATTTATGAGGTTTGGAATGAGTGTATTATGTTGAGTCTATTTATTTTGCTGATTTAGCCTTAAACAGCGTTCGTAGATGGTGGTGTTACTTTAGGAATGGTCTTCCTCCACGAAGCTGCTACTTCTGACATGGATGTGGGGAAAAGAAAAAGTGAGTACTGACGCTTTTCTTTCAAAGAGGAGGCATACTGAGTGAAGATTTTTGATACACTATTTAATAGTAATGCTTTTGCACTGTGGGTTTTTGTACATTTCCCAGCTCTAAGCAGAAGTGAATCCTTTTGCTCTTCAGCAGTTGCTTAGCAAACTGCAGGATAAACTCAAAGTCCTTTTGGGAGATGGGGAGATATAAAGATTCTTTGCCCGATTTTTCTAAGTAAGGGAGAGAATGGACTTACTTTCTCTTACAGCAGTGGTATAAAACTGATTTACAGGAGGAATTTGAAAGAAAATGAGTGTTAATTTACTTGTTCTCAGTGACTGTAACGGAGTTCTCGTCTGGCCAAACCTGTAAATATTACAGAATACATTTGAAAACTCCAGTTGCAGTGGTGTTTTCAGGACAGCTGTCACAATAACTGAATCCTGTTCTGCATCTCTTGCAGTTATGTGTATTGCCGGTATTGGCTTGGTGGTGGTGTTCTTCAGCTGGTTGCTGTCTGTCTTCAGATCTAAGTACCATGGCTACCCATACAGGTATGTCTCTGGCTGCTTCAGTCACTGTTTTCCTGTGCATTAAGATCATGGTAGTTTCCTTTTCATGCCATTACATACTGTGAAATATTTCTGTTTTCATAGTGACATCTGAGCCAATTTATACCAAAAACAAGTATCTCCCCCACTCTACTTTTCCTCCATATTTATACACCTTGATTATTAATCCTTATTTGTAAGAACAAGGAGGATGGCTGGTGCTTTAAAGCTGCATACATTTTGGGATTGTGTCTGTAAAGGGTCTAACACTATTAATTGTTCAATATACACATGATTGGTATAGATATCTTTTGTGGTTTTACTAGGTTTTATGCATTTTGAAGAAATAAATACATGTTGAGGGATCAACTTCTAACCATAGAATCAGAGAATCAACTAGGTTGGAAGAGACCTTTAATATCATCAAGTCCAACTGTTACCCTAGGACTGACAAGGCTACAACGAAACCATGTCGCATCTCAGCTTCTGCAGAGTTTGCTTTGTCTGGAAGGCTAATCCCAATGCAACTTTCTATGAGAAGTCAGTTCTTATTTAAAAATATCTAAATAAAAAACCTTGTTATTTCATAAAGACTTTTCTCAAGACCAGGAGAGAGCTGAACTTGTTCCCTGTTTAATAACCGGTCAGCTTTTATTCTGGTCTATGCAATGGTCTTACGTACTTCTGCTTACTTTGTTGTAGGTAAGATGTAGTTGTCTTTGCTTTCGAGTTACTAGAAGATGCTTTTAAGCCACTTCTCCACAGCTGCTTATGTCATAGTGGCATCAGGTTTTCTTGCCATATATGAAAGCTAAGTGGAATGTTGCACATCTTTTGTGTCTTATTAATTTCTTATTCTTATTAATGAGAATGTTTGTTACTTTGTTCCTGCAGTTTCCTAATGAGTTAAAGGATTCCAGAAGCTGTAACATCAGAAAGGTGGAGACCCTGAAACGTCATGTAATGGAATGGAAGAGCTAAATGTGTATGGTTCGTGCTACCTCTCTTTATACTGAACGAGATAGTTAAACACTGAACCAAAGACATGCAGTGCCTTACATGTAACAAGCAATTTGCTCTGAAGGACACAGAGTATTAAGATGCAGTCTCTTTTCATAAGCTTTACATCTTCTTAAACAGCTCTACTTCTAGTGAAATTCAGAACTTAATGCTTAGAACTACATTTCCATAGACTAACTAGAAACAGTACTTTTAACTCGATTGGGTGACTCGTTCTCCATATGTTTCTTTTTTCCTTATCAATTAATTTCCTGTTTGTGCATAGCAGGTGACAGTAGTGTCTCTGTTATGGTTTTTCGTGGCTGAGAAAACATCTTCATGTACCTGGAAATCTTTTCCTTTGGTCTGTGTGCAGCCCTTGGAGCATACTCCAGATTCCCACTTGGAATGTGCATATCCTAGAGCTGTATCTCATTTTTGAGAAGAGTACTTATCTGCTGTATGATGCAAGAGGTTGTTTCACAGATTTTGATTCACAGAGAGAATTTTCAGCAGCCAGAACTGAGTTAATTCAATTATTCATTAAAAACTTTCTTTGCCAAATGCTGAAACTGCAGCATTTCAGTTTGCAAACATTGGCTCCAAGCCAAAACAGAATATTCTTATACTGAGCAGCATTCACACTCTCAAAAATACAGCCCAAACCTCCAAAGGCAGCTAACACTGTAGCCTGAGTTAAAAGTTGCCAACTGGCTCCCAAGTTCCTGCTCAGAGCCCTGACAAACCAACAGGTATCAGAGTTTTGGTCATTGTCTAAGTTCTTGCATCCTTCATTTATCTTCTCTGGGATTTTATCCTTGGAGAGGATGCAGGAGTGGGCAAAGATATCTAATCCTAGGAGAAATACTGTTACTCCCAGGAAGATTTGTTCGCCTTGCAGTCGAATGTATGTGCTTTTTGCTCTCTCCTTTTGTTCTCTCATCTCACAAAAGTACTTTGCCTTAAGGAGTCTTGAGTGGAAGACATAGTGCCTCAGCCCAAACTGTTGCGCAGTTCAGCACTTGTACTACAGGAAATGTTACAACCTGGTCAGTAATACTTCCTTCCATAGGCTGTGGTGGCCTTGGAGGTTGCTAGTCGGAGGAAAATATGATGAGACCTTTATCTCCTGCTTCTGCCTCTACCATCTCTGAAGGGATTACAGAATTTGGGTGCTTTAAATTGAATCTGAGGAAGGACTAGATCAGTCAAAGTAGAAAGTTATTCTTATGCAGTGTTGCTGAATTAATACACATCTCAAGTGCCTTAACTTCACTAATGTAGTTGTGTGATGTTTCAACTTATTGAGATGCATTTTCCTATGCCATACAGAATGACAAGCCTTAGTGGGGTGGAGAAATTGTGTGCCTGGCTGCATTTTGGATAAGTCTCAATAAAATTCTCTAGTCTAATCCATGCTCCTGTGTCTTTTGAACTTCAACATAAAACAATCAACTTATTTTATTCTATTATTGCTTCAGTGTGTTGTTAAAACTATCTGTATATACAGTAAATAATCTGAAGTGGACTGGATTGGTAGCATATATATATGTTTATTCAGGAAATGGCTACAGGAGATCTCTAATATTGACAACTTGCAGCATAAAAATTGCCTGGTTTTTACTTCCTTCGACAGCTGTCCTGAGGTGAAAATCTTGGCTTCCTGGAGTCCTAGACATGTCAACTTAATAGGGTTTCTGGAGGTGGAATCTGGTTAGCACTACAGATTTGACCAAAACAACTGTGGGTTGCTGTATTTCCTGCTTATTTTCATGCCCTGATGGTACAATGCTTCCGATAAACTTTTAACTTGGTTGTACTTCAGTCATTAGCAATGCAGGTGAAGGTGGCTTCACGGTCTCATTCTAAAATAATGGTTTTTATTTAAACTTTCAGAGTTGTTTCTAATTTTTCTAAGATGGTGCATATTTTTTTTTTTTTTCTCTCCTAAAAAGCATCTGATCACCTATGGACTCTAAACATCACAGTGGTGGATGGTAGGAACACACTGGCCTTCCACTTAAGGTGGTAGAGATGTTGGGAGTTCTGATTTTTCCTCCTTCTTCCATACTGATACATGAAATGACAATAATGCTTACTTTTTCCAACAGTTTTTCTGTTCTCTAGGCTGAAACTACAGTGCATGGCAAGGGGAACAAGTGGTAGTGGAGCAGAAGAAGATTGAGTGCTTTCAAGGACCTGTAGCAGATTTAGAAATGATGCAGTTCTAGAAAGGTTTGACTTGTGCAGCAGTTGAGAGGTAATGGCCAGATATAATCAGTGCCTAAAGTGATGCTTTGGGACCATTGACATGTGCATCTCACTAACTAGTTAGTGTAATACAGTTCTGGGCCAGTAGAACAAAGGTGGAAGAGGCAATGCATTTGAGAACTGGGATGCTAAAAAAACCCCAGGAGTTTGATGAGGCCATCTCCTTTAGAAAGTGAGTCATTAAACAGCTCAGTAGTACCATAAAAGCTCACCTTTACAGACCACTTTTTATAATAACGAGAGGAAATGGGTGTTCTGTACCTGGAAATGGACTGTGTGGTTTTGTTAATGTGGCTGATCTCAAAGACTGCTGCTTTTTCTGCCTTTGAGAAGGGGCTGTGGTGTATTTAAAAACTACTTTAAAATTGCAAGAAATAATTCAGGAAGTTTTCTGATGAGCTAAGCACGAGGCAAGATAGTAAATCTAATTGGATTGATCGAGGTAATGGTTTGTGTTATCTGCAATTCACTGGAAGCTCCTGTCTTCAAACCATTCTAGTGTTCAGCACGAAGCGTGCTGCTTGATGATGATGCTTCATAGTCATTCCTGCACTTAAGCTTTTACCAGTGATGCTTTGTAAGCATGTGCCCTTCAAGGGCAGAACTGCTGAGTCCTGGATTGGTGCTTGTGCAAGTAACCTTCATTAATCCCGTGGCTGATGATGTCCGTGTGGTTGAGTGTACATGTGCAACTATGTGATTAAGATACACATTCAGACAGGAGGGTAAGAACAAGTTAAAACCAGCAGTGTCTGGGAAATATGAGATAGTGGCTTTAGGAAAAAAATGTAGATGCTATTATGGTCAGAGCTGTTGGATATCTCACTAAATGTCCAGCAGGGCTTATTCTGAGCCTTGTTAAAATTGTGTGAAAGCAAGTGTAACAGTGTTTGTTCTTAGTCTGTATTCCTGACAAACCAAAGCAGAAGTTTTAGAAGTACTGAAACAAGGCAGTTGCTTAACTTCTAAACATTGAGAACATCCAAAGAAAATCAGGTGCTTGGTTTGCTGATGGTTGTTTGCATATGCTGTCCGTGGCATCAGATTATGCCAGATCCTGGCATCTTCTAGCCAAGCCTTGTCAGGAGAAATGAACAGTCTGTGGCATTCCTTTATGGTTATTAGCAATGGTTTCTGATAGTCTGTTTGAGAAACTATCCAGTCTGTAACAGAAAATCACTTATGCTGAAAACAAGTTCTTATAAGAAGTTAAAATTTAGAGGTGCTTTCATCTGCTTTGAGAAAATAATTCTCGCAAAGGATATAGAAAAGTGCCAGTGCTTTGTTTCTGTATTGGACCTTGATGTTTGCTGCTTTCTCATGCTGAAAAGGTTTAATTATCAAATTCAGACCACTGCTCAACTCATTCCAAACCAGCACTTTGAACTTTATAAAGGGGAATAGACTTAACAGCAGAACAAAGAACAAACCCAGGCTCTTGAGTGAGCAGTTACCCGTTTTCATTTTCTATACTGCTTTTTCTTTGATGAATAGAGAATGACTTTCACTGCACATAATCTATTCCATTTCAAAGCTTGGATCTTGACCATGCCCATAAAATGAATTTAAGCATAGTGGTTTATTGTTCTGGATTAATGGTGCCACTTCTATCACAGATAATAACGTGAAAATGATGTATGTGTAGTTTGTATTTCTAGGTCAGGAGCACATAAAGTTATTAAAATATTCTCTTGTCAGTTGATAACTGCACATGTCTTTCAGCCAGTATTCTTAAAAGTAGGCTAATATCTACTTAAGAAAACTAATTACTGTCATTATGGGGAGAAAAAATAATCAGTGTGATGAGACTCCAGTGGCCCTTGGTTTGTCCTGCAAACGAAACCCTGAATCCTCATTCATCCAGGTATGCAGAGAGATTTTGGTGTGCTGCTACAATCTGTTATTTGATGACTTCACAATAGTGTCAGGTTTTGTCTTCTGGAGTAATTGTTGGGAAATGGAAACTTTTTCAGTCTTGCTTTATTTTGACCTTTTCTCCCAATGGCATTTGTTTTTCATGTGCAACTTTAGATACAAGTTTTGAACTGGAGGCGATTAAATCTGTTTTTTTTAATCGCTTCCAAATACTTTCTTCCATCTCTGAAGGAAATAGTAAAAGAAAAAATACTATAGAGTAATAATAATAAATGCATCTGTGTCGTTATTCTGAATCAGCAGGATATTTGTCCATAAAGCAGACTAAATCCCTTGAAGAGGAAAAGAAATGTTTTCTTATTTTAGTTGCCCAATTAGAACACTAATGTAGAGCTGAGAACAGGTAATGCTTCAGGTTAAATTCATCTGTGGGGGCAAAAAAAGAGGGTGGCTTTTTGCAAATGTTTAATGGAATTTGTGCCATTCAGTTAAGGTGGATTTATTTTTTTTCCATCTAAAATTAGCTCGAAGGCAGGTGATGCTTTGGTCTTTAAAACTGTAGCATTGGCCAGGTGAGAGCCTTTGTTAACAAAGCTGTTAGTAAATCTGCTCGTGGGTATTGCTAAACTTCAGCAAACACAAGATGCAGGTTTTGGGTGGAATGTTGAATTCTAAACCAAATTGTCTCGACCAGTTGCAAGAATGTCCCTGGATGTATAAGCTTATCTGTGCTCAAGTTTGAAAGTGCCATTTACTCTATTATCATTGCCTTCTAGAATGAAATAGATACTAAGGGTGACAAGGCTGTCATGGTGTTTCTTCTTGTATTTCACATACTGCTTTCTGAAACCAGGTGAGTTGGGTTCGGGTTTGGTTGGTTGATTTCTGCAGAAAAATAGATTTTCAAAGCTTATAATTCTTTTTATCTTTACAAGGAGTGAATCTGTATATCTTTATAACAAGTGAACAACAGGTGTCACCCGTTTCAGTGTCTGTGTGGTACTGGACTTGGTTTTGGTGGTCCACTCTGGTTTGGTCATGTGAGGAGATGGAAGGTTTACACAACAAAACCCCAGGCAGCAAAGCTCTGCAGCCTTCTCCCAGAAGCACATACCTCCTTTCCTTCCAAACAGGGATGTGTTCCCACCCTCTTCCTGTGGGTTTCAGTATCTGACTGGAATGTAGCAGCTGCTGGTGCAAGCAGGGAAAACTGTCTCAGCACACTTAGGTGAAGCTGCCAGCGGTGTGTTTCCTTATCTAGAGCATTTTCTGGTTTTAAGACGTGCTGGGCTGGGTGAAGCTGTAGCTGGCAGCCTAACCGGGGCGTTGAGCAACATGTTCAACCTCGATAATCTTCACTATAGCTTACACTATTCATACCTTGCTCTCTTTTTATTCTGTACTTGGGAAACCATCTCCTCCAAGGCTTGCTTTGCTGCTCATGCATGGTCTTTGTGTTTGGTGGCTGCTCCCACTGATGATCAAGGCCATTCTGCTGCTGTAGGTACAGTTTGGTTGGTGCCATGGCTTTGCTGTTTGTGCGGTGGATGTATTTCGGTGCCATGACTGCCTTGGTGGCGTTGGGCTCAGGCTGTGGAGCCGCGCACAGCCGCACCCAGCGGTGATGGGTGCCATGTGCCGGGGTCAGACCCGGCCCCGCTGCCCCCCCCCGGGGCTCCCTCCCGCCGCCTCGGCCATGGCCTCGGCCATGGCCTCGGCCATGTGCTGGCGCCCCCTGCTGGGCGAGCGCGTCATTACACTTTGTTTTGAAATGATGTCACGGGCGCCTCCGCGTGACGCCAGGCCCCTGCCGGTGATGTCAGCCACGCCCCTACCAATCAGAGCGGGGAAGGTTGGGACGGTGACGTAAACGCCCCTAGCAACAGGCCCCGTTGGAGCAGCCCAATCAGAAAATAGCTGGGGGCGGCAAGGAGCCAATGGGAGCCGGCGAAGGAGGAAGGCGGCGGGAGGCAGGTCTCCCTCAGCCTCCCGCTGATAAGATGGCGGCGGGGCTGGCGATGGTGGTAACAGCGGCTTTGTCTGCTCCCAGCGCCTGAGCCCGGTTCCGGCCCGGCCGCACCGAGCAGCGGCAGCGGAGACATGACCGCAGAGCCCGTGAGGTACTGCCCGGGGCCTGCCCCTGCCGGCCGGCGGGGGGAGCGCCGACCGTTGTTGGCGGGCGGCCTCCGCTGCTGCACGGCCTGGCCCGCGGCGGGGGTGGGGCGGGGACAGGCCCGGGTGGTGGCCGGCGGGAGGCCGGGTGGGTATCGCAGGGGGAGGGCACGGCGAGGGCTCGGCTCGGCTCGTGTGGCTGCGGCCCGGCGCCCGAGGGGCAGGGGCGAACGCTCGCGTCTTCCCGGGCACCGCGGGGTCGGGCCCGCGCCTGGGGGACGGGTGGGGCTTTGCAGCGCCGTCCCGTCCCGGTGGGAAGCGAAGAGAAGGCCTGGAGGGGCGGGGCTGCTATCGCCCCCCGCCATCAGCCGCCGAGCCCCGCCGCGGTCGGTGTCCTCCGGCTGCCCGCCGCGGCCACACGTGTCTGTGCTGTAGTAAAGTCCTTCCCGTCCCGCTGAGCCCCCCGCGAGGGATGTGTTTTCACGCTGGTTTACAAACACCTCCCTCTCCCCTCGGAGCGCTGTCTCCTGCCGCGGTGGTTATTACGAACGGCTCCTGTTCTGCTGCGTAAAGTGAGTAAGCTGACAAAAACCCCAAATAAAGTCGGTGTTAAGGAAGACGCCATATTAAACTATTTATCTATAGTTGACTTTGTATGCTTTCGATTTATCCATGTTTTAAGAGGTCTGATCAACACAGTCCATCACCCACAAATGTTCCAGATGCCTAAGGCGCTGTATAAACAATAAAGCATTGTCACTTGACCCTCATGAATGTCTCATGTATCTTCAGCAACAAACAGCATTAAGAAAGGGAAGCGTCACGCTGGCTTCAGTACTGGGCCTACGATGAAGTTTTTCCTGTGGTCATGTTTGTGTATCTTCAGCACCCAGCTTTAGATTGATTTTTGAGTAGTTAGTAGCTACTGTTTAGTTTCAGCTAAAGGGACGGTAGCTTTTCCTCTTCTTGGGTGTTGCTGGATTTTAAAGCCTTAATGTTTTTCAGGAAGTAATGCATGTGTAATCTAACAAAAAGATTTTTTAAAAGACTGTTATTATTGATGTTGATCATAGGCTGTAAGTCATGAGTATTGCCAATACATGTTATCTGGTGTGTGACTTTCCAAGTTTGCACTTTCTTCTGCATGTGTTTTCTTCCTTATTTTATAAGACAGGGATTGAACCTCTCCCCTTTCTCACTCCCACTTTCTCCTCTCTGGATTCTTAAAGTACTTTTGACAGCCTGAACCACTTTTGTGTTGGATCGATTATTTCATGTGTAGACTGAAATACTAATTAAGAGGCTTTCTCCTCCTTCTTCCCCAGTCTCTGAACGGCAGGAATACAGTTTGAGTTCTGTACAGCAAACACATCTGGCTTACTACTACTACTTATTGACTGTTTTATGGTCATAATTAGTATTGCATAGTCTGAATAATGTTCTTCCATTTGGACCACTCTGTGGTTTATTTTATGGTGACTGTTGTATTTTGTTCCCTGTTTTCCCATGTTCTGCTTTGTCTCTTTTTGGGCCACTTGTTCCTGGGCTGCATGATAAAGGTTTGGTACTGAACTCTTGCTATTCTTATGTTGTCATTAGTGCAACAATTAGTGATACTACTAAGGGGCTGCTTTAGTTTGTGCCTCAGTGGAAGAGGATGCAGGTCATACATTTTCCATGCAGTTTTTCAGCTTGCCTGCAGACAGAAAGGTAAATTGGATTATTTCAGTTTATTTGTAGTTGTGAAGATGAAAAAGTATGTACAAAATCCAACTGAGATAGTGTGTAGTCTTTGGGTTGGATCTGCCCCACCTAGTAGCAGGCCCTGTGACAAGCTACTACTAAGTAGATGAACATAATACTTTTTTTTTTGGTGTTCCAAACTTCTGTTCATGAACTCAGTTCTCATTCAGTGTTTTTTACCATTCTCATCCTATTAGAGTTCGTCTTGAACAGTTTGTTTTTATTTCACAGGAGCAGTTTCATGCCAGGAACTAGGCATGACATTGTGGGGTACCACAGTTTCAGGATTAGAAGCTGATGAATGCATTGCATGGGCTTTTCCTTATATTCTGTGTCAATTTCATTTCTACTTAAATTAGGAGTAAGAGAAAATGGGAGGGAAAAGAAAACCATGCACATCCTCTCCCTCTCTCTTTTGTTCCTATTCTCCACAAGTCCTGTTGGCCTGTCAGCTGCCTGTGTTGCAGTTGCCCTGCACAGTCACCCTCCATGTTCATTTCATCTGCTGCTATCTGCAGTTTTGATGCTGTAAGACTTGTACATAAATAAACTTGGGAGGTTAGAATTGTTGTTGTTAGAATTCTTTGGAAGACAGACAAACGATAGAATTCTGATGGAAAAAGCTTTTCCCTGCACTTCTGGAGGGATAAACTTACAGTGTTTAAAAGGAAAATAATCAATACTAGTCTGCTGGCTATGAAGTTTTAAACTTTTGCTGTAAGCAGTGCTTTTGTTTAACATTAAAAGCCTAGGATGAGAAGTTTGGAATGCTGAAAAACACAGTGAAAACTGGAATAGCTGAGAAACTTAAAAATGAAATGCAGCTTCTGTAAATGTTTATGAAGATTTCGCTGCTACTTTTCCCCCACGAACTTGATTGTTATTCTTTTTTTTAATTAAAGTGGAGGAATCTTTGCCATAGTGCCCTGACCTCTTCCTGCCACTCAGTCCATACAGTGTACAAAATCAGCACAATAATAGAAAGAAAAGTTTCGATCTTACTCACCTAAACCTGTATTTAGTGCAGTGAGAGTACATTTATGTTGGCAAAATAAGCTTCATTTTTTTTAATGATTCAGACTTTTCACCTTTTAGTATGATATTTTGGAACCTTGCTTTTAACATTTGGTTAAATTTTCTGCAGTTTATAATCGCTTAAATTTGTTCTGAGTGATTTTTAGAGTTGTTTGAGGCATGTTATCTAATGCCACATAGTCAAATTGGAAGTAAGTTAGCAGCAGTTTTAAACTGGAGCTTCAGAGAACATGGAAGTTTGTTGTCTTTCACACAGTCATGTGGAATGGGCACAAGCAGATTTTTTGACTCATTCCCTAGGAAAAGCAAAACTTCAGGCTGTCAGGATGTGCCTCAGAGCCAGTGTGCTTGCACTGCTTAAATGAAGTTCTCAGAGAGGAACTTGCAGCAGTTACTTCAGTATTTCTGTTTCAGTACAATCCTGGCTCTGTTAAGGTTTTCTAAACTTTGTGTCGGGGTTTGTGTAGAGCTAAACTGATGGTATCCTCATTTTCTGTGAAGTAATTTGGTGTGACAGAGGGTGTATAATGAAACTTCTGCAGTAGGATGGCCTGAACCTCTTGGAAATGTGAGATTTCTGGTTCTGTTGTAGATGAGCACCTGCACCTTCTGCTTGAAGGAAGGAAAAGTTAGTGCTTTTTACATGGATATACCTCACCAAAAGCAGATACCAAACATTATACTACAGTGTGCTGTGTTCACCTTAAAAACAAATGCCTGCAGCCTGTGACTGGGCATGTTTTTAGACTGGATCACTAGATGTACCTTCTATAAACGGGGAAGCCTGAGAAACTGCTGAACCTCATGAAATCCCATTTTGTCTCACTGGAGCTCAGCCTGTGCCTGCAGGTGGTCTGGAGACATGGATCAGTTCAGGGATAGGTCAGTGGCAAGTTGTTCCAGTTAGGAGGAAGAAGAAATTGTAGAAATTCAGTGGCAAATACACTGGAAAGTTTTATGTTGGCTTTAGAAGATGCTATGTAAAGTGTCCTGATTTACTAAAGGAAGAAGATAAATCTTTCCTGTTTTGTTATCACATGTAGCCACCAGGCAGTTGTCATTCAGGATGAATGATGGATTGATTGATGTTGATTTTTTTTCTTTGTTTTCTCTTTTTCTTTAGAAAAGGAGTGAAATCTTCAAAGAATAAAGAGCTTGATTATACAGGTTTGATTACTTCAGTGCTATTTAGGCAGTGCATTTACAGGTCTGAAAGCTGCACAATTATAGAAATTTCTATCTTAGTAGGTCCAAATGTAAGTCTTAATAGGTTCAGCTGTAGAAACCATGTTGGGCAAATACATCCATCATGTAAAACAGAGCCAAAAACCCAGGCAAAAGATTCAGGACTGACAGTGAGGCAAAATGGATTATCTTGCGAAGTAAAAAACTACACTTCAGGGGCACCACAGCCCTTCAAACCTGTAACAGACCTGATTGGGAATATGTGGGAGACTTGAAGGGACACACTTTAATTCTTAGACAGAGTTTGTAATGAGTGGTCTCATTGAAAATCTGTGGTAAACTCCAGGAAGCAAAAGGCAAAGGAAGTAACAGAGAGGGCAGTTTTAGAGTTGGAGGGGCATGATGCTGTCGAACATGGATACAGTTTTGTTTTCTGTGTTATATATGCTTGTTTGAGCTTTCTTTCCTGAATTAGCATGATAAGGTATTCAGTTTGCCATGAGTTTTGTCTCATAAAGGTGAATATACTATATTTAGTTTTTCAAGTGGTTGACCTCAGTCTTTTTCAGCTTGCAGATTATTTTGCTGTTGGAGTTAGAAGACTTCTGTGTACATTGAAGCCAACCTAACAGTGAGATTGTCTTAGCTTTTTGTCTTTTTAAGCTTCCGTTAAAGAAACAGGTTAAAAACCCAAAGAATTTATCAGTTTTTATTGAAGCATGATAACTACCAGCCAGATCCTGATATGGTTGTTTGGATACCATCTCAACAAAAAGAAACTGTGTAATCTTCCTTGAACAGAATAAAGGGTCTCTCAGTGACTTTGAACCATTGCTTTCTCATTTCCCGTGTGTGTCTGGAGGAAAATAATTGTTTACTTGTCTGAACCTGTTACGCTGTACTTAAGCTCCAAAGTTACTTCATCCTTATCATCGAGTGTCTTCAACTGCACAAGGTACCACTTGATTAAGCCCCTGTGGATTTCAGGTCTGTTCTAAACAAAGTAAAGGAGTGAATCTGTGTTAATGAAGTCTTAAGTGTAGAATCTCTTGAGTTTGATGAAGGTCTAGATGCCAGCATCTCTTTTCAGTCAGAGCTTTGGTGTGCAGGTATTTTGTGGCTGTATCAGATTTAATAACTTTAATGTGGTCCAATTCCATCTAAACACAGAGCTTTCTTACTCTGAGCATGGTCAAACCCTGGAACAGGTCACCCAGAGAGGTTATGGAGGAACTCTAGGAGATTGACTGAACATACTTCTGCGTGCCTGCCTGTAGCTGTTGCTGCTTGTGCTGGGGGTTGGAGTAGGGTTCCTTCCAGCCTGAAGGATTTTGTGGTTCTTGGTGTCATTTGCCTGAGCAGCTCTTAATTCTGCTGACAGTTCAAGCGCACATGGTGTATTGCTGCTGCTGAAGTTACAGTCTCTTCACCCCCAGATCAGTGTCATCTCCTCTGCTTGCAGAAACATTCATGCCAGTGAGTAGTGAGCTGAGATAGGGAAATCACCTGGATTCAGTAGAATAAATGGCTGCTTCTAATGTGAATCAGCTTCTGTTCATAGGTCAGATAAATCCTTGTCCTGAAGTAGATAGAAGGGAGAACTGGCGTCAGGCGTGTGTGTGTTGATGAATGGGGGTTTGCATCCTTTGACATTAGAGCTGGTTGATGGCAACTTGAACAGGCCGTGTGAATCCTCCTGGGAAAGCCTCGTTTCTTTTGGAGTAATTGATATATCAGTATAAGTAAGTTACAAAATATTAATCTCATTTAGGCTATACAATGTCACATTGCTTTGCTCTTGGAAAACCATCGTTGTGTTAAAAACCAAACTAGGGTAGAAGTGTGTTTCCCCACCTTTATAAAGCCGTATTCTTGTTCAACTGATAAAATCATAGTGATTTGATTTTCTGGTTATATGTTTTTAATGTGATAAGTAAGGTTTTTAGGATATTCCAGGTGTGTTCACACCTGTTTTTGTTTATGGAGAAGAAAATAAACAACTTCCATTGTAGGTTTATCATCTTTCACTCTTTCCAACAGTCAAGCTATTTCATTCATATGTGTTCAGCCACAAAATTGACACATTTTGCATGAAATGACTATGTAACTTCTGCCCTTGTAACTGACATCTTTGAATAGGGTTAAGTCCAACACTTTTCCTTCTTATCAGGGGGAACTGATGAAGATTTGCAGATGACAGAATTCTGGCCTGGTTATAGCAAGGTTTGGGTAGTGCATCTTTCCACTGTTGTAATTAAAATAGTCCAGCTTTTGCTGTGGGTTGTTGAATTTCAGTCCTTTACAGTGGGATACAGCCTGAAGCAGAGGGTGGTGGTTGCAGACTGGCAGTTGCTCGAAAGCACATCCACTTTTGTTTTTCTTTATTTTTTTCCAAAGGACTGTTTAATTTGGTCTGCTCAATACTTGTTGTTCTGCAGTATTTCATTTCAACCTTAGAAGAGAAAAGTGATGAACACTTGAAGCAACTGTAAAGATGAATTTAAAAACCTTGTGCTCTTGAGCTCTTGTAAAAGTTCAGACATAGACAAAATTCAGACAATTATCAAACTTCAGGTGAATTCTTAGGAAGAATTTTGCAGAAGTGTCTGTGTGAACATTGAGATGGATGAAAAGCTGGAAAGCTCCTGTTTCATTGGCTAAGGGCGCTTATTTAGACAAAAAGTTGGTAGGATCCTCTGGAAGAATGAGAACTTCATTTGTTTAAAGAAGACAGAGTTGAAAGTAACTGGGACATTCCCACCTACATTTCTGAAGTGCCTGAAGAAAGTAGATAGAAACTGAGCACGATAACAAGGTTTATCCGGTGCAGTTTCACAGTCTAACCCACAGCATGACCTGGATTTGCTGTTGAAATGAGTGATCCTGCTTTTTCCCCTGCCCTCACCTGCCATCAGGGAGAATGGTCATGTAAATGTGTGGCAAGTTGAAGCCAAATGAAAACTGTTTCCTAAGGTTGTATTTGTCCGTGGTTTGACTCACTTGCCTCATATCATGCTTCTGCAAGCACAAGTGATGAAGTAATGTGGTAGGTTGACCTGGTTGGATGCCAGATGCCCACTGTTATCACCCCCCTCATGAGCTTCTGACAGCTTCTTATAGAAGCCACCCCTGTAGCCCCTCCATTATCAAAACCTCACCACGCAAGGCCTGTACAGGTAAGCGTATACAAGGGGACAGCAGTCAACAGCCAGAGGGAATTAAGTGTGTTGTGTATAGATTAGGACACCATGTGTCACTTTATTTCCCTCTTACTATATTCTATTGACTTATAGAATCATTTGGCCTAATACAAGGTTTGCCTAATGTATATATGTATTTTTATCCTAGTAAGGGCCAGGCATTTGCTGTTTAAGATTATAGCCCTTGCTCTGAATTTAAGTAAATGGTGTTCTTATGAGATAGTTTCCCAAGGTCAAAAATCAGGTTCATGGCCAAACCAGTAATAGTAGGCCACCTTTCCTTTCATTCCTGTTTTAATTAGGCTAAACAGTGTTGAAATAGCTCTAGACTGAGGGTGAAGTCATTTGCTCAGAACATGCAAGCCCCAAACCACTAGTAAATAGCGTAGGGGTGTTGCTGTGTGGTAGAGGGAGGCTGTTTCCTTCACTTAACTGCTTCCAAGATGGGTCTACATTTTTAGGCTCCTGTGCTTTAAGAAAAATATACATTTTGTAGGTTCTTATCCCTTTAATGGTGGATGGATCTGTTCATTTACTGCAAAGAATAGGGATTTTGCAGTAGAAGCTTTAAAAAAGATGGTACAGAATATATTCTCAACTATAAATGCATGACATGAAATCGCTTTTGTACAAAACCAGGTAAAGCTTTGCCCTAAATTAAAATTTCTTTGTGGTGAAGTATAGTAATACCTTTACTTACGTTTGACCTGGTATTCCTTAATGCAGGCTGAGGGTACAAAATGCTGAGTAATGGAGAGGAAAAGCGAGTTGAGAAGACTTTTTACCATTAGTTTGTGTGTTATTTTTCTGACTGTTGTTTGTCAGCATGAACACTGCTCTGAAAATGCTAATTTTAGGCTTTTTAGGATAAGAATTAATAAATGGTAATAATGTTGCAAGTGTTAGTTATAAAGTTAGTCACAAAGACCACATACTATTGTGAATTTGGTTTGTGTTGAGGACAATAATACTATAACTCATCTGTACTTCCCATTTTCTAGCATGCTGTTACCAAACCAAGTTATTTATAAACTGAATGAGTAGAATTCCATATGAAGGGATTTTTTTTGGTTTTGTTTTGTTTTTACTACCAAAACTGAACTTTCTTGTGGCCTTTCTTAGTGTGTGGAAGTTCTTCTGACCATCTGGAATGAATATAAAATCTCTTTATGTACTTTTACCATCAGATAATTCTGAACAGTTAATTTTTTTTAACTTCATGTGAATAAATGGTCATTAAATCTCCTAAAGGAGAGCACACAATCTGTTAAAACTCAAGTATGCCATTACCATCTTTCGTAATGGTTTCCAAGTATCCGCTGCATCCATGATAAAAAGGGAAACCCAGGTTCATGCGCTGGCAGTTGTGTAGCAGCATGAGTCCAGCAATTAGAGGGAAGGACTTTCAGACAGATTGAGAGAAGAATTTTAAGATGCACTTGAGAGTCAAGCAGATTTTGTTATACTCTCCTTCCAAGTTGCTTAGGTGATTGATGGTACGTACGTGGTCTCAAAAGGAAAGTGTCCTTTACTCATGCAGAAAAATCTTTCCATTACAAAGTGCTGTTTTGTTTTATTTAGAGTACTTAAAGAGATTTAAAGAAATTGCAGATTCTGTTTTTAATGGATGTTTTATGCTGCTTTGTATGGGGTTATTTTCACTGGTTTGAATCGCATTTGCATTAATATGATGGTGCCTTTTCACTCACTGCTCAAGAGAGCGCTCACCTCCATGTCCTTCTGCTAACACAACTGGAGATTTTTTTCAGCAATAACAGCTAAGTAAAAAGTCTTAATAAATTGATGTGTTCAGAGTAGTAGAAGAGATGGTAAAGGTGAATGGATTGAGCTGATAAATGCGGAAAAGTTCCTACAACCCGTAAAACAGGGACGGAAAATCTTATTCCTTCTTGCTGTTGAAAGACTTACTTTGAAAGTAATGGGGAGATCTGAAGTGAAAAGGATGGGAGGCTGTATCCTTTATCTGAGTTAGCTTATGGAGGGGGTGGTAGAGCTGAGCAGTTTGGAAACCTGTGTCTCCCAGCAGGAGAGGTAGGGTGACTCAGATGTTTTGGCTGGTGGATTTGGGAGGCTGGATGGTGTCCAGGAGAGAAGTGACAAACAGCTGAGAGGGGTAACTTTGGGTACAGGGGGTCCAGCAGGGTGACTGCCTTTGGCTCGGTCAGGGTGTTTGCAGCTAGGAAAAGGCACTTGTCTTAGGAACTGTGGAAGCTTTGGGAGAAGAAAATCTGAAATAAACAATGTGAAATGAGAAGGAATAAGATGTAGGTTGTGGAGTGATACAGCTCTTTAACAAAAGCATAGGATAAAGGTGTTGCCTTTTTACTGTAATGACTATATATAAAAGACTAACAGTCCCTGGTATCTAAAACTGTCTAGTGAAAATTCCCAGGGTAATATTTGTTATAATTTAATTATGAATGCCCATCCAAACAGATCAAGGAAGGATCTGATCCTACATGGTTGGGGTTTTGACAGAATTACGCAGGATACACAGTGTATATGTACATGGCTGGTTTAATAGAAGCTTTGCATAAGTATGTAGATCTGTCGTACTCAATGGGCCTGTTTGTTTCTATGGCTGTTATTTCTAGATACTTTCTTGCAGAAAAAAATATATAAGGAATAGGTGAGTTTCCTTTGTAGGTGTGTGTTAATTGAGATTAAATACAGTTTCTTTCAATTGTGGTAAATTAGCCCGAGATGTATAGGTAACTTCAAGTTTTACTTGTGTTTTTGCAGTGAAAGCAAGTTGAATACGCTAGTGCAGAAACTTCATGACTTCTTGGCTCACTCATCAGAAGAATCTGAGGACGCAAACTCTCCTCCAGTGTTATCTAAAAACAAAACCACAGGTAAAAAGACATTTTATGCTTTACTTTTCAATGTAGATATGATTCTAAAGTCAAATAACTTTGTGATGTTATTTCACTAAATCGCAGTGCAATGGGGCAATTACGCAAAGACTAAATGTAATTTAAGTGGTGATATCTTAACATATATACAATAGGCCTTTGATACAATGTATTTTTCAGATCTGAGTCTTTTTCTAAATGTTGGAAGAAGCTAATCTTTCTGGTAATTCACTTTCAGTGGAGCATGAGATGGCAAACATGCATGTATTTGCTGGGCTAGGGGTTCCTGGTTGAGTTTTCCTTGATGTATAAGGGTGGTATCTTGTTTCCTCTGCTGCAAAAACCTACAAGGACTTCTGCAGTCCTTGTAGGACTGAATAATCTGCAGAGGTCCTTGTAGTTGTGGAAGAAGTTATGGAGATGATGTTTTCGTAATTATTTGAAAATGGTTTCTACGTGTCATCTGGAAACATTTGGAACCAGAACAATACTACTGAAAACCCTTGAGTCCTATTGCAAGGTCAGATTTGGTGTTGGAAATTTTTACTTGGAAGTTAGAAATTTAAACACTTTGTTTTGATTACAGTCATAAAAAGTGAAATTATTTTGTAACAGCGTTGAATAAAATCCGTTTCCAAATTCAATTAGGTTAAATCTGTTTCCTAGTTAAACTGGGACTGGATACAGGTCCAAGCCTTTCAGTCTACTGTTTAATGAGCTAAAAGTTGTGCTAAAGTGCTAGAGTACAGGAGAATGAGAATGCTTTGGTTGTGTGAGTGAATTTTGAATGAATTACTTGAATTACTCAGTGAATTACTGGGTGAATTTTGGAACTGTTGTTGTCCTAAGTGATAAATTTACACAGGTTTTCTGGGGTGCAGTTGTTATCTTTAGTGTTTTGTCTTGAGAGTCTGCTGCCATGTGGTGCCAACCTCCTTGTGTCGGCATCAAACTGAACCGTTAGCATAGGAAAAAGAAATTGATTCATGTGGTACTTAACCAGCACAATAAACTGAACGGTGATGTAGGTGCACCTCAGAGTGGAATTTTGTTGAGGAACATGCTGGGAAAAAGGAATCTCTTCCCTTTATCCTGTGTAGTTAAGTAGTTTGGCTCCTTTGCTTAAAATACAGATTTACTTTGAAACAGGAGCACACTTAGTAGCAGACATGTTTCAGTGTTGGTTTTGAGAGCTCAGATTTTATTTCTTAAAAAGGAACATGTTAAAGTTTAAAAGTCAAGAATTAAATACTTCCGTATTAGGAAATGAACTTGCATAAGATGGTACTGGGTGTTGTACTTTTTGTGGGTTGGATTTTAATGATCGCATCCTTTCTCTGTTGCAGCCTTTACTTTCAGAGGAGTGGAAAAGGCATGTGTGTCCATGAAGCGAAAGAGCAGGGACTACTTAAAAGGGACTTTTCCTCTGGTTTTCAGTAGTCCTTAACTGTGTTTTTCAGAGTGCACAAGAAGTGATGAAGAGCCTATCTGATAGTAGTGCAGAAACATTCAGGGTACATGTATCTGAATGACTTGAATGAGTTTTTTGAAGTTAGAACTTGAAATTTAGATGTGAGCTTTCTTATTTTAAGATTCGGGTGTGAGGAATGTAAGGGGGCTCGAGTACCTCTCGTATGAAAGCAGGCTGGGAAAGTTGGGGCTGTTGAGCCTGGAGAAGAGAAGCTGTGTGGAGACCTCATAGCAGCCTTCCAGTTTCTGAAGGGAGCCTACAGGAAGCTGAAGAGGGACTCTTCGTTAGGAACTGTAGTGGTAGGGCAAGGGGTAATGGGTTCGAACTTAAGCAGGAGCAATTTAGGTTAGATATAAGGGAGAAGTTCTTTACTGCGAGGGTGATGAGGCGCTGGAATGGGTTGCCCAAAGAAGTGGTAAATACTTCATCCCTGGCAGTGTTCAAGGCCAGGTTAAACGAAGTCTTGGGTGACACAGTTTAGTGTGAGGTGTCCCTGCCTGTGGCAGGGGGTTGAAACTTGATGATCTTGAGGTCCTTTCCAACCCAAATCATTCTATAATTCTATGATTCTAAATTTACTTCCCCTCCCAATTTCCTGTGCATAATGGTAGTGCCTTTAGCAACTGTGCTATGTTTTTTTTTTAATCCACATGATGCTCATTCAGTGTAAAAGTGATAGACGTGATTGGGGCCAAATCAGGTTTATATAGTAATGGATCTCATTTTGTTCTAGCATTTGGAGGATATGTGAGCTACTGGATAGTGTTGTGAGGAGGGAGATGATGATGAAGATGTTTAAATGTGGCTCAGGAGAGCTGGGACATGGCCCTGCCGCGCACACAGGTCAATTAAAATGTGAAGCAGTTGCTTGCTGAGTTACTTCCATCTCGTGCACTGCTGTGGTGCTGAACTGTACCATAATGCTGTGTGCAAGGAATGATAAATAAAGTGAAATTGCACCAGAAACTTTCATTCTGGCTTTTCTTAATTCTTTAGTACTTGATTTTACAGCTTCAGTAATGTTTCTTTACCCTTTCTGAGCAACCTGGTCTAGTGTAAGGTGTCACTGCGTATGGCAGGGGAGCTGGAACTACGTGATATTTAAGGTACCTTCCAACCCAAACCATTCTGTGCTTCTGCTTTCAGATTGGGTGTTTCCCTCCTCTACATTGCATGCATGCCAGCAGGAGAATCACTGGGAAGCAGGAAGTCAGTCTCTCCTACGCTCTCTGTCAAGTGACCAGCCCTTGCCCTGAAGCAGCAGTGACAGGGGAGCTCCTGTGCTCTTAAAGCTCTGAAATGGGATGGAGCATGTGAGCTGGGTCAGCACTAGGATCTGGGAGGGGGTGCATCATCCTGAACCCTTCTGCAGGAATGGAACATCCACAGCCTGCTCACACATAGAAACTAGAGCATGTTCAGTTGCTTTTGGAGGTAGTGCACATGTAGTCTGGTTAGGAGGCTGAATGCAGAGTCAACAGAGATTGGAGCTGCCAGCATCAGAGATATCTCTGCCAAGCATGTACAGATTGGCATTTTCCATGGATTTATCACTTGGACAAAATTGCTTAAGAGTAGACGGTGGGCAGCATCTAATGTCCAGAAGCAGTGTCACCCTTCTTACAAATTTCAGGCATGTTCCTCAGAGTAGGAGAATACCTATTCCAGAGGAGAAATTTCAGGTGCTTAAAAGACCCCAAAATTTTGTCTGTTTCCATTTTCTATTCCCCTTGCTGTAGCTTCACATGCTCAAGTGGCTGGATCATTTTGGCTGAAATCTACCCAAACAGTTCAGCTCAGGTCAATACCCAGCATCAGATTTTCTAATCAAAGTGATTTATTTTTTTTTTAAGTGTAAAAGAAAATGATTTGATTTTCCCAGAACTGAAGTTTAAGAATCATCCAGTAAATTGCAGTGCTTATGTTAAAGATACATATCCTGTGATTATACCACCACTTTCCTTGCATGTTTCTCAGTAGTGCATCCATTAAAACACTGCTGTTATTAAGCCTTTTGAGGAGCTTCGTGCAAGTATCACTGAATCACTGAACTTAAAATCTTCCATTACATGGACTGCAGATGGATCAGTTTTAGGTTACATGTTTTTAGGTTTTATCACAGTTCCCAAGATGGAGAAATGGGAGGTTTGTATCATACCCTGCCTCACATGGGATTTTTGTCTGTGGTTCCGTGAGCCCAGATTTAATATTGAGACTTTAATGTCAAGATGTGTAAGAGAAAATACTAAAAGCAGCTTCTTAAAGGTGGAAAGAAATGCACTAACTCTATTATTTCTGCATATACAGTTGCACTTTCACTTCTTCAGTATTTCTTCACCAGTGGAAAAGTTTCTTGGAGCATATTAGCAACTTAACTGAAAATTAAGACTGTGTTTTGTTGTACAAGTTTGTCTTTACTCCTGATGGTGAAACATAAGCTATCCTGTGATGTACAGTGTGACAAACCTGTAATATTTCTTGCATTTCAGTGGATTCCTGTAATTTCTCCCCATAGGTAAAAGTAGAGAGCCTAATAGTAGTCCAGCATCCATGGAGAACAACAAAGAAGAGGTAGGAATAAAAATGCTTTTGAATTTTAGTTGCATGACTAGTGCAGAATGGCTGGCATAGGAAACACTGAGTTGATTTTGTTGCTTGTTCAATAAATACTTAAAGAGTATTGTCAGAACCATGCAGTAGATGTCATCCTCTCTGCTGACTGGAAACTTTAGCTGTAAAATGTTGCAAAAGAAATCTAAAATTCAGTTTTAAAGTTTGAATCATTCTCACTTTGATTTAGGAATATGCAAGCAAGCCTTTTCCCTCCCCCCTTCATTTCTGACTTACTGATACATGAATTTAGTTGGACAACTTCATGTTCTTTCTGATGCACAATAATTGTGGGGAATAATGTCTGTGCCACAATTCAGAGAATTAGGTTTTGCTCACCTGAGGGATGCACTTGCTCTTTGGTTAACAAATGCCAAGTGTTATAATTGATTCAGATCACAAATATTGCAAAGTGAGTTTTCCTTTTTTAAAGAGATTTGGTTTATTAGTCTTTTCTTCTTTTCTTTGGCTTATGTGCAAACAGGCTTTAGCTTATTTTTAGTTTAAAAGAGCTGGTCTCTACCTCTTACTTACACTTACGCCCTATTACTCGGGTAATAGGGGGTATTTAGTTGTCCTTTTAGTCAAATATGCTTCTTTTTTAAAAAAGACAAAAAGATGGAGATGCAGGATCTTTATTAAACATGGGCAGATTTCTTCTGTATGGTATTATATACATTAAAGACATTTTTCATGTGGTATGTCTTATTAATACCTACTCTCTTGTTGGAGACATTCAGGATGATAGTATGTTAACATATAGAGAAAGTACATATAGAGAAAGTAGAAGTGCCAGTGTCCTGCTTTACTTTGTCTTTATTGCGGTAAATTCAGGTATTTATTTGGTGCTGTTCAAACCTAGTTATATATTTGCACAAACCTCTGAAAAATCAGTTTTCCTGTCAAGATGGCAGCCCCCTCTGGCATATGAGCCAGGTCACAAGTGTCTGCATTCGGCTGGCAGTTCTTGGGGGCATAGTAGTGATAGCTTCCTAGTGCAGCTATCCTAGTGCAGCTTCCTTCAAGAGCCCTTTGTGTCTGCATGTCAGAAAAGATGGTGATTTCTTCACGTAATGTGAAAACCAGTCTTAGACCTGCATAAGCCTCTGCAGCACTAAGTGCTGTGAGGAATCCTGGTGAATTGTAAAGAAGTCAAAAAGCAGTGTGGAAGCAGGTGTGAGTAAGGCTGTTGTTCTGTGTGCTAATCATTAAGTTAACATTGCAGCGAAGGTACAGAGAACAGGAGGTCCCAGAACTGAGCAGGATTAGGACCAACCAGTGATCATGAGCTGTTCTCAGTTCCTTTTCCAGAGCACTAAGGGAACTTTCAGCAGGTAGGGGAAGTAGAGGATTGCAAGGAGAGAAGTTCCTCTATTTCATGAAGGCTCAGCGCTTGAGATACATGCAGTGTTTCTCTCTGAACATCTCAACTTATAACAGTGCCCTCTGAATTTTTTTTAAGATACATACATAGGGAGGTTAGTGAGCATTAGTGACTTAGTGATTAGTTACACCTGGTTTTTAAACTCCATAG
This sequence comes from Psittacus erithacus, assembly GCA_009867235.2. Classification (NCBI taxonomy): domain Eukaryota; kingdom Metazoa; phylum Chordata; class Aves; order Psittaciformes; family Psittacidae; genus Psittacus; species Psittacus erithacus. Next base: position 23,747 of record WYDI02028211.1, on the reverse strand, counting down.
ATATAGTTGAACTGAGCTGGCATTACTGTTGAAATTGTGTGTCACACTTGCTAATGCTTTTCCTGCCTTTGTTGTAGTTGTAAAAGTGATGGTGGCTTCTGAGATGTGTTCTAGTTAATGTAAGAAACTGGTTTTTGTTGACAGGTCACTTGGTCACAAATGTGTTGACTTTGACAATTTTTTTCTTGTTTTTAGGGCAGTAGTTCTTCAGAAAGAACCAAATCCTTGGGGTCATCACGTTCAAAAAGGTTGGTTTGGAAAACAAAGATGCTATGCTTAGGCATGTGCAACTCTAAAAAAGTCCATGTGTTGTGGCAGTGACTTTTAATATAGACCAGTATAAATCCATTAAGTTAGCAGAGCGCTGGCAGAACAATGCCTCACAGTGCACTTAAAATTCAAATCATCTTTCAGGATCAAGATCACAAAGCAAGACAACAGGATTATTCTGTATCTTCAGGACGAAGGTGTTTGTACAGTTGCTCCTCCACTCTTGCTGTTCGTATACAGGGTTCTTCCAAAAATGTAAATTGAGTCACAGGGGAAAAAGGCTTTTTCTGTACCTCACTGTTGGGAGACTGTAGAATGTGCTATGAAGTTGTCCTGTGCAGAAACTGCCATTTGTCGTCTCTCTGCTTAATCCCTTTTTGCTCTTTAATTTTACAAAAGTATGGAATTCACTGTTTACCAACCAGTTTGAACCTACAGGAGGCAAACTGTGTGTGACCTAAGTAATAGCAGACTCATTGTAGTAGAACTTCTCTTCTTTTGCTTTCAGCTGGTGCTCATTCATGTTATCCTTCATGATGTTTTTAATTCTAGTCTGCTGTATAGATAGGTGAGCTGTTCTAATGCACGATTTCAACAGCTGCCGTATTACTGCTCTTTACAAGCGTGTATCTCTGTTCACACTCCTTTTTATCCTAGTTTGTTTTTCATGTATACTGGAATTGAATAATATTCTTCCTCCCTTGTTTGTTTGTTGTTGATTCTATATTTGCAAGTGTGGTTCTATGTATGCCTTTAATTTCTCCCTATGCCTTTAATTTCTCCCTCATCTTCAGAATCCAGTGTCCTCCTGAACTCTTTTTCACTTACATGATTCTTTATCATTTCTGCAGTCTTATTTGGCTTTTTTTTTTCCTGCTTCCTGTCTATCAGTAAAGGTATTTCCACCCATACATTTGTCATACTGTGCAAAGGTATTTCCACTCATACATTTGTCATACTGTGCCTGAGACTGACAAAACCAATGTCCTGCAGTATTCATGTATTACCTTCAGACCACTGAAAATTGTGCTCAGCATACTTTTTTCTTTCCTTCTTTTTTCCTTCCCTTCCTGCCCTGGCATTCTAAATTCATTTTAATGGATTCATTCTCAGTTATGTTTGTGTGAAATTCTGGCAACTGGTCATTTTATTCAACAGTCATTTCTTTGTGCATTTCTTTCATTTCCTTGCATCTTTTCTGCCAGGCTGCTTACTGTCATTTGCTAATATCTGTGTGTTCTATAGCATTTCTGAGCAGACATTTCACTTGTGTTTCATTTCAGCTTTTTCCCTAGATGTGTGGTTTTCTTGCATTCCTTCTTAAAAACACAGCAAACCTTGATTTTACCAACAGTATAATACAGCAAGCCTGTGAAACAAAAGTATTTTGTCAGTATATCATTTTATTTCACATAGGAGAGGAGTGTTCCTGTTCCTAACAAGAAGATTAGCCTACAACAGATTACGGTAATTCAGAGCATCCCGCCTCATAATGTCTGAAATGAACTTGAAATGAACGTAGGTTTCCCCAGTTAGAATGGTGTTTTGCTTGCAAAGCTCCAGGCTTATCTGCATTGCAATATGTCGTATTTGTCATGGTGTGGGGTTTTTTTTTCTGTCTATGCAGGAAACCTACAGTTGTAACAAAATATGTTGGATCAGATGATGAAATCTTAGATGAAACTGCAAATGAAGATATTTCAAATGAGAACTCGGAAAATGATGTTGATATGCAAAGCTTGCCTAAAGGTAGTTCATGTCTGTCTTTGTTTCTGAATTCAGCAAATTAGCCAAGATGATGATGCAGCATAATTAACTAGAATGCACATGGATTAGTAAAATGCCTGTCTTGGCTTCTGTATCTTTTATATAGAAACAGATGCTAGCACACACACACACATCCCCTGTGCACATGCATGTACAAGAGGAAATCAAGCACCTTTATTTTTGAACTCGGCGTGCTTCAGGCTGTGGGTACACCAGGATGTGCTGGTGGCTTTATTTCAGATGCCCGCTGACATCTGAATAAAACCAACATGAAACAGGGGAAGTAATTTATTTCAGTTCTTTTGTACAAGTCTCAAACTCTGTCACTCACAAATCTTACTTTACTGTTATTAACAACTAGATCAACAAAAGCAAAACTAAATCAGGAGGGAAATGTCATTATTTGATCTATTTTTAAGCACCCTTTTAAAACAGTTAATGCTAGAGGCCTACATCCCACTCTTCTTAACTACAGTGTGAGTTTGCTTAATCTAATCTCGTCCATTTCTTACCTATGAATGTTACAGGAAAACTTCATAGTTTTTATGAATACCACTGTGTACTGCATGAGTAGTGGTATTTAAAGCAGTCACTTTAAAATTATCTTTCCAGAATGTTAGATTTGTTGTGAGGACACTAGAAATAAAGTATTAAATCTGAGCTGTTAAGTAGGAAAGATGGTTTTTCATTCACATAAGTTTGATTAGTACTTGTCTCTGTTTAGAAACAAGAAGAGATTTCTGGATTTTATTAAAGTCAAAACAGGTTTTATTCTATTGCTTTTTCATTGATTTCATGTGGAAGTAAATTAAGATGAGGGAAACTGGATAGAAGTGGAAAAGAGAGAGAGAACAGTAGTTACTCTAAGGCTTTTGATAGATGTAAGTGACCTACCCAAAGTCCTTTATTTGCAGCGCTGCGCTGCAAATTCCTATACTGCACACCCCAGCAGTGTGACAGTCTTGTTCTCCACAACCACGTCAGGGTAGAGAGAGCAGGATTTGCTCCTCACACTCCGTTCAGTCTTTGGCTTCTGTCCTACAACTGCAAAACAGATGTAGATTGAAGTGTGTGGTGGTTTGGTTTGGTTTATTTATTTATTTTGGATTTCTTTTTACTGTGAACATTTGTGCATTCAAACTCAGAGTTGTAGTCAAGAGATTGCACGTTTTTGAAAGTACTGTGTTGGTTTTTATTTTAAACAGGACTTTTGCACTTCATTTGGATGTGTAATGGTTTCCAATTTCTAAATAAAATCATTCTAGGTACAGTGGTTGTACAGCCTGAGCCAGTGCTGAATGAAGACAAAGATGATTTTAAAGGGCCTGAATTTAGAAGCAGAAATACCGTTAAAATGAAACCTGAAGCTCCCAAAAAGCGTGGAGGTAAATACAACTTAAAACATTTATTTAAACGTGTTTCAGTTGTTGCTTATGACCACATTTGGTACATCTAAAAATCATTCCTATTTCTAATCAATTATCCTAAAAATACCTCCACTCTTCTGGCTTTTTGTTCAGTAAGGATTCTAGCTGACTGCAGTTAGCCTCCATTGCTGCCCCTGCAATGCAGCAGTGGAAGCTAAGATTAGTTCTTTTTAAACTTCATCTTTTCAGTAGCTATAGGATGCATCATTAGGTGCTCCATATGGCCCCTTCTTGCTTTGTATTCAGAGCAGTTGCTTGGTTGCCATCAGGTGTTACAGGTATTCCTTTTTTGTTTTTTTCAGGATTATGTTGGAACACTGTTAATACATTCAGGAACATTCACTGACTCACCAAGAAGGCAACCATATTTGAGCAGGGTATAGGCATGTTATCCATCAGTGAGCTAACAAGAAACCCCAAACCTCTAACAATTCAAAGACTTTCTTCTTCTTGTTTTTATATTGTGGGAAATTGTGTGGCCCTTCTAAGGATTCTCTTTGAGAAGCTGCTGCGCCAGCTGGTTTTCCATAGCTGCTGCTAAAACTGAGGAGAAGTTAGGTAAATTATAATGACAGCACAAATTAATAGCTCATTTATTTTGCAAAATGTGGAGGAGAGGGAAGATTATCTATAAAATAGCCTATAAGAAGGCAGATACTTCCTTTAATACTACCAATACCTGAGTTTACACATCCACAGCATTACCCAGGATATTCAAACAGCTCTGGTACATGCTACGCATTCTCCCCGTTGTATCATTTGAGGTACTTGCTCTCTTTTAAAGTCTTACTATAATTTAGTAAGTGCTATTTCTCCATCTGTGGTTGAAGAGGAGTAAAATGTGACTGTGTGGAAATGTGCTTTTGCATACATATGGGCTCATGCATGATTTTAGTCCCATTTTGAGCTTTGATGTTTTCTATCAGTTACTAATCTTTAAAGCCAGATCTGTTCTGTTCGTGCAAGATAACCTATGCAGCATATAGGAATGCTTTTTCTATTTGAATTTACAGTATTTTTAAAGAGGGCCAACAAAGATCTTCAGGGGTGTAGTGTTAAAAAGATAGGATCTGCTGGAGCTCTGTGGCCTGTGTCTGCATCCCCAGGACACTTCATATGACCTGCCCTTACAGCTTTTTTTCCTCCATTGCTAGAAAATTTTCAGGCCTTCCTCTGTGTATCTGGATTGGTTACTCACATACTGGTGCCTGATGTAAGGTATTAGTTTTGAACGGGACATCAAGGGTTTGTTTAAGCCATACCTTTATCCAGGGTAAGCTCAGTTGTATCTGTGTCACTACAGATAATCTTTGGCTTGATTTTTAAAGCTGTTCAAGTACATGTGTTAAGCTCCTGTCAACATTCAGGGAAATGGGATAGGTACTGCCTGCTCCTGTGTTGTGCCTCTTTCCAGACCAGAAAGGGTAGCCAGGCAAGGGACTCCAACTGCAGTCTACCTCAAGAGCAACTGGATTAGGAATGCATCAGACCACTTTTACTTGGCAGCATGCACAGCAGAAGTAATGCAGATTCCTTTATGCTTGTGTGCAGCAAGTCTGGTTGCATGAAATGGCACTTACCTTTCTCTTGCTGTTAGAACGAGGTACCAAGCCTGTGCACAGGGCTAAGCGCTACTGCTTTAAGCAGGTGAGCACGTAGTCCCAGCTACTTGAGATGCGGAATTCTAGGCACAGTGCAAGTAAATAAATAATAGAATAAAAAATGCCAGCCTGTCTTGTTCTTTGTGGAGTGCATCTCTGCATTTTTACTGGGAGTTACGTGTCCTGTTTATATTAGAGATAGTAGTAAGAACTCTCACCTTTCTAGCATCCAGGTGCTCTTATCCAGGACTGTAAGAGGCATTGTGTCAGTCCTTATTTTCAAGGTTTGTGTCTGCAGGATGGGTATGGTTGTATTTTTGTTAATGAACTTGTAGTTTTCTCAGTATTAGTAGTTGTTCAGTGTCTTTTGCTCACCATCATTTGTGGTAGTAGTATGGTTTACAACAGTTTGCCTCATAAATTATCCTGTCATTTTTTTTCCTGGTGCCAATTTGCAGATTTTAAGAAGCAGGCAGTAGTGCTTCCCCTTAAAGTTGTAGAGAAGGGAATGTGACTTGGGACTTGGCAGTGAACAGCTTGTTCTCTTTCAGTTGGCTGTTACCCTCTGATCCTTACACCCATTTAAGAACTGTGATGTTTGGCAGAGCCTGGGTAGGTTTCTGTGCTGTTCAGTTTACTAGAATGTGATATGCTTTTCCAGGTAGTATGATAGGATGGATGTGTTTATTTGAAGTTTGACAGCAGCATTTGAAACAGGCGTTTGAGCTGGTTTTAAGGTCACGAGAGGTGCTTTGCTAGTCCACAAGCTCTGCAGTACATGCACTCATGCATGCACTGAAGTTGGAAACAACAAATCTTGTATTCCAAATTTCAGACTGCTATTTCCACTGAACTGTAAGGGTGTATTGGTTGTTCCTACTGGTCTGTAACCTGTTTGAGATGGTGCTCCAGGAGGAAATTGCTAGTAGCTCGTGTTCATAGAATCATAGAATAGTTAGGGTTGGAAAGGACCTTAAGATCATCCAGTTCCAACCCTCCTGCCATGGGCAGGAACACCTCGCACTAAACCATGTCACCCAAGACTCTGTCCAGCCTGGCCTGAACACTGTGAGGGATGGAGCATTCACAACATCCTTGTGAAAGGACAAGTCACAGTTAAGTGATCTCAGATTGAACCCTTACCTGCTTGATTCCAAATTAAGTTTGTGCAGGTGTATGAACTGAGTGTATGAGCTTTCATGTATGATCTTCCTCTTCTTGAAAGCATCACTACTACCGAAAACAAAATGGTCTCATAGTGTTAATGAGTGGGATTAACAGCCTGGCATGTATTGAGCCTCCCAACCTCAAGTTCACCACCTTTCAAAGCAAATCGGGGGTTGACATTAAAGGGAAGCTTTTCTGCCTGAATGTAGATAGAGGAGCACAGTAGTACACAAAGTGTGGGAGTAACCAGGAAGATAGCAGAACTGTAGTTTCAGACAACCCCAAACAAACAGAAACAACCCACCATCAAGAAGGGAACAAAAAGTGGAAAAAAGATTTTCTGTTTTCAGACACTACTGTGTCTGAATTTCAAGCACTTTTTGTAATGATTTCCCATCTTTTTCTTTGAGAAACTAAAACTGTATGTGAAAGAAATACCATTAATACAAAGATGAATTCCAGTGGCGTTTTATGAGTAAAGATTAAATGAGGAAGGTTGTACAGGATATCAGGGCTGCTTTGAAAGAGTTTTAGTGATGACTCTTTAGGTGTGTTCTTATGAGGTGACCAGTTAATCCAAATTAAATCTTTCAAAGGACAAAAGTTGCATCTTGGCCCCAAGTGGAGTGTAGAAATGAGAGGAAAATTCTTTCAGTCTTTAAATGGTGAGTGGTTACAGAAAGATTTCTGTAATGCTGGGTGGTAAAGAAAATGCAAACGAAAAACCTGACAGGCCAGAACACTATAAGCAAATGAAATGGTTATATAGAGATTTCTTTAAGAAAATTAAAACGTAAAGCAATTAATGTGTGGTTTATAATCTTCTTTATAGAGGAAGGACTACATGGAATTGTAAGCTGTACAGCTTGTGGCCAACAGGTGAACCATTTTCAAAAGGATTCAATCTATAGACATCCTACACTGAAAGTTCTTATTTGTAAGGTATGTGGTAAACAGTTCTACAGTTTATTCCTTTTTGTTTGTGTTTGAAATGTCATATTAGCTGACTTGGGTGGGATCTCTGTGGGAGTAGTTGTTGTTTATTAGCCAAAAAGCTTTTTAGTTGTTAACTGTTACAATTAAGGAAACTAAAAGCAGAAACCAAAAAGGCAAATGCAGCTTACAAATTGATGTTCCTATTTTCGTATACCCCAGCTAAACTGATTTGTGGTTTCTTTGTGATTTATTTTTTACAGTTTGAAGTCTCTCAGTGTATTTTTTTTACGTTAAATGATCTATCTGAAATTTCTGCCTACTCAATGTATCGTAAGAGCAGATTCAGTTCTGGATCTTGGGGTGAAGCATTTCATGTAATGGAAAAGTAGCTTCCAAGCTGCATCAGTTTCACCTGTGTACAGCTCTTAGGCTGTTTTGATTCACAGCACCCTGTGTAATGATGATCTAGTCGATAATCCCAAACCAGCATCTTGGCCTTCAATTACATGGTTTCGTGGTGGCTTCAGTTAGCCCTAAATTGCAATGGGAAGAGGTGGGGACCAGGAAGGGAAGGAAACACACCTGTCTCCTGTTGTGGAGACCTCTTAATGTTCAAAGAGCTATAGAGAGATCTCTCTTGCTTATCTCTATAGTTGTAGTTCTCATCCCTCCTGCTTCCCCCAATTCCCAGTTGATGTTTCATATTCAGCTTGACATACTCTCTCAGGCTTGTCCATTCAGTCTAATGTTCTGGCTCATTTCTTCTATTCATTCTGTCTTATTTCTTTTATAAAATTCACTTTAGAAAAACCAGCTCACAAGATGACTGTTTTCAGTCTTCAGTGGAGTCCCAGCTCTTTTTCCTGGACTTGGGAATCCTTAACACGTAGCTGCACGTGTTCTTGCAATACATGCAAGTTACCTGGTTCATTTTGGAAACCTCTTTAGGGTGTTGGATTCAGTAGCAGCTCTCAACTGTGAGCTTTGCTAGAGAATTACATCATGTGTTATGTCCCGTAGATTTTCTGTATCTTAATTGAGTATGGCCTTATGTTAATGTGGGAGAGAGCAGTGGAGATCCCTGATCTGCATACTCCATGTCTTCTGTTGCTCTCTGTGCCTAGTTCTTCCCTTATTTTTCTCCTGTTTACCTAAACAGGCCCAGACTTGAGAAGCTGTTTTCCTTTGACTATAAATGCTGTGTCAAATGTCCAAACGTCTATTTTTCCTGGCCTTTTTTTGTTTGCCCTTATTTGTTTGCTTAGTTTATTTGAACAGTTGTATAACTCTGCTCAGGATCAAGAGGCATCATTATTTCAAATTAAGGTGCTGAAGCCTCTTCTGGATACTGAATTCACTGGGGAAAAGGACCGAATTTAGATAATAGCTTGGGCTAATCCCTGTTCAAGTAGAGCTTCAAGTCTGGGAGAACATTCTTTACTAGTAACGGGAAGAAAAAGATCCCAAACCTTAAATTTGGTTTAAAGAATTCAGCAACTGAAGCCACTGCTGTGGCAGCCAAGTTGTGTGTATTTTTTTCTTACTGTTACCACTTTGTCAGTGAAAATGCTTAATTTGTACCTGGAAATTGAAGCCTTGGATGTTAACATCAGAATAAATACTGAAGATCTTTATATTTAAAGACTTATGCGATCAGTTGCTAACATAAGGAGCATACAGCTGAAAACTGTAATTTATGTAGGATTAGTTGTGTCAGGGAAGGTGTGATGTTGGTTTACCTGCGAAATAGATGGAAAAAGATTTGAAGAGAAGCATTCAGTTGATATTCTAAAGCATGCAAATGTGCAGCCATCAAACAAAAACCTACATAATTTCTAAATAAACCTCGAGGCACCTAAATAAAAAGTCATGGTTTAGGACCTTTTGAGTCTGTGGAAGGTGTTTGTTAGATTAACATAAATACAGAACCATTAGAATGCTGAACACCTTGTAGCTGCTGCTTTTAATGGCTCGCTTCTAAGACATGCAGAAACCATGCGTTACTGAAATGTAATAAAAAGATTCCTTGACATACCTCTTTCTTTACAGACTTGCTACAAGTATTACATGAGCGATGACATTAGCCGTGACTCCGATGGAATGGATGAGCAGTGTAGGTGAGTGCACAACACCCCACAGCTCGTCTTGTTTGGTTTGTGGGATATTTTCTCAAGAAACTATTTACAGATATAGAGCAGTACCTGAGAGTTTAATCAGCAGTTGTTTGTCTCCAAGAAATGCTCAACCAGTGCCAGGGTTTTTGTCAATTTTTATTGCTGTTCTGGTAATTAACAGGAAAGCATTTTATAAAGAAACACAATTGCAAATGCTTGTAAGACTTCACATTTCTAATTAAATGGCATTGCCACCTTACAGATGCTTTCAGGATGGGTATGACATTCTAAATCTTGTGAGCCACAGAAACTTGATTTTCCAAGATTTCCACTTTTGAAATACTGAAGTATTTCTCTGCCCTTATGTCCAATATCTAAATGTGTAATCCAGTCAGAACTGAGCAGTCTGTGATGCCTGTGGGTGAGCTTGTCAGCCACTTCTCAGGTCTTCATCAAAGACTATGCAAGCTAGACATAGATCCAAAAGCATTTACTTTTTCATGTGTGTCTGCAGTAGTGACACACCAGTTAAGGCTAGAAAGACTTCAGCTAACTCATTTTGCTGTAAAATGAAAGAAATCACTCTGCTATCCCCTCAACCTCCCCCAGTTCTTAGAAGAAACACTGAAAATAAAATCTTACTGTAATTTTCTCTAATTCAGAAATCACCACTGAAGTTGCATTTGGGTATTACTGACCGCTTTGTGCGCTGTTAGTCTCATACTTTAATTGCCTGACTTCCAGGTTCTCAATTGAGTGCTTTCCAGTCATGCTTTTAATAGTGTAGTGATAGAACAAGGGGAAATGGGTTTAAACTTAAACTGAGGAAGTCCAGGTTGGATATAAGGGCGAAACTCTTCACTGTGAGGGCAGTGAGGCACTGGAACAGGCTGCCTGAAGAAGTGGTAAATGCTCCATCCCTGGCAGTGTTCAAGCCCAGGCTGGATGAAGACTTGGCCAACATGGTATAGTGTGAGGCGTCCCTGCCCATGGCAGTGGAGTTGGAACTGGATGATCTTAAGGTCCTTTCCAACCGTAACTATTCTATGACTCTGTGTTTTCCATTGATGCATATCTGCTTATCACTTGAATTTTTAAAATGTGGGTCCTTTATCAAATAGTGAGAAACAGGTAAACTCAGATTTGTCACTTTGTTAGTACAGAGGTAAGACTCTTATGTCTCTTCTGTCTCATTGCAGGTGGTGTGCTGAAGGTGGAAATCTGATTTGCTGTGACTTTTGCCATAATGCCTTCTGTAAAAAGTGCATTTTGCGCAACCTGGGTCGAAAGGAGCTATCGACTATACTGGATGAGAATAACCAGTGGCACTGTTATATTTGCCATCCAGAGCCTTTATTGGACTTGGTCACTGCATGTGACAGTGTCTTTGAAAATCTAGAACAGTTACTGCAACAAAACAAAAAAAAGATCCGAGTTGAAAGTGACAAAAGTAAAATCTATGATCACACAGTCAAGTTTTCTCCAAAGAGAAACAACTCCAGTTGTAACGGGGAAGAAAAAAAAATAGATGATTCCTATTCGGGTTCCCTAACGTATTCTTTTAAAGCACTTATGGTGCCAAAAGACTTGCTTAAGAAAACAAAAAAGCTGGTTGAAACGACAGCAAATCTCAATTCCAGCTTTGTAAACTTTTTGAAAAACGCTGCAGAAAATGTAGAAAGAAGCCCAACTATGCAACTTTGTCAGCTAAAAGCTTTTAAATCTGTGCTGAATGACATGAAAAAAGCTCATCTGGCGCTAAAAGAAGGTCTGAACCTGGAGATTCAAGCGCTGAATGCTAAACTCAAAGATAAAAATACCAAAGAGAAAAAACTTGATGTTAGGTCAGAAAAAAACGAGGCGAAAAAAGATGAAGGAAAGGAACATGTGGCATTAAAAGAGGATGACACTTTAAAGACACAGAAGAAAGTTGTATCAGAAGAGCCTGACAGTGAGCCCATGGATCAGAGCGTTCCAACAGTGGAACAAACAGATGACAAGCATACTTCTGGTGAAGGGAAAAAGTCTGGCAGAAGTGAAGAACCACAGTATGAACCTAATAGTACAGAGGCTTTAGACATGGATATAGTGTCCATTCCCTCATCTGTTCCTGAAGACATTTTTGAGAATCTGGAATCTGCTATGGAGATCCAGACTGCATCAGATGAGCAAGACAGTGGAAATACGGGAACTGATCACGAGACTCTAAATGCAAATGCAAAATTGAACACTCCTGTGAAAGATACCAAAGGTGGTACCAAGTTAAAGTCATCGGCTAAAGGAACAAAGGAATTGATTGTAAAATTGACTCCTGTTTCCATTTCAGAGTCTACAGTTAAAGCTGAAGATCAGGACAGCAATGTAGAAAAGGGAAGTAAGGATGCAGATGTAGTACCTAAAGCAGAAAACTGTGATTCTTTAAAACAAAATCATAATGCTGGCAGTGAGCCTTCCACAGAGAACGAAACTGTCTCACCTGTAGATGAATCTGATCTCAGGAGATCACCACGGGTGAAGACCACACCGCTAAGGCGCCAAACAGACATCAGTCCTTTAACATCAAACTCGGAGGAAGACAGCAATGACACGTGTAATGAAAAACGCAAGAGAAAATCATCAAAGCAACCAAGGAGGAAAAATGACAAAAGAAACTCCTCTGACAGTACTGCTGATGGCCCCAGGCCTAATAAACTTTCTAAATCCAAAAAGCCATATGTATCAGATCACAGCTCAGACTCTGATGAGGTGCCAGCTGTTCTTAAAGAAGTAGCTATGATGAGTCGCAGCTCTTCAGACATCGACAGCAATAGTGAAGCACCAACAAATGATCAGAAGACTTCAAAATTTCCAAAGAATCAGCCAGTGAAGGATGAAAACGGCAAACGAAAAAGAAAAAGTTCCAGCTCTGGTTCAGATTTGGATGCTAAAAGAGGCAAATCAGCAAAAAATTCTGCTGCTGCTAAAAAGAAACGTCAGAACTATTCGGATTCTTCAAACTATGATTCTGAGTTAGAAAAAGAAATCAAGATCTTGAGTAAAATTGAGTCTGCAAAAAAAGCTAAGAAAAAATGTTCACGAAAAGATGATAGTTATGATTCCTCTGAGGAAGAGCAGAGGAAAAAGGTAAATAGCAAGAGAAAGTTAAATCTGAAGAAACGGAGAGCTAAATCTTCTGAAGATGATGATGCTGAAAAGTCTTCCCCAGAGGAGATGAATCATTCTTCTAAAGATGAAAAACTTGGCAAGGGGTCAGCTGCTAAGGAAAGGACGAACAGAGACTTAAAAGAAGACGCTGCAGAGGGAAAGCATGATGAGTCTTCTGATGTTGAGAAGTCTTCACTGGAGAAAGAGGAGAGTTCTAAAGGTGTGAAGCTAACTGAAGTTAAGAATGGCAAGGATTTGAAAAAGAAAAAGACACAAGAAGATTCATCTTCAGAGAGCACTGAGAAATCTGTGAAGAAAGAGCACGATTCTGATTCTTCGAAAGACGGGTTGAAGAATAAAAAGGAATCTGAAAGCAAAGCGAAGAAATCTGAAAAGCTGAAAACAAAAAGTTACAAGAAAGAACAAGATGATTCCTCTTCCGATGTTGAAAAGTCATCTCCAGAGAAAGGAAGTTGCAATTCTTCTGAGAGTGACAAAACGAAGAATAAGCCAGTGGTGAAAGATAAGAAAAGGAGGAATTTAAGAGAGAGAGTATCTAAGAGAGTGCAGCTTGATTTGTCATCTGATGCTGAGAAATCTCCCCTAAAAGAGGAGAGTTCTTCTGAAGATGTCGTGAAGAGGAAAACCCATGCTGAAACTAAAGAAAAGAAGAAAATCAGTCACAAAAAGAAAATTTCCAAGAAGGAACAGAATGACTCGTCCTCTTCTGATGAGGAGTCTTGTGAAGACAGTAAGAAAAAGATGAAAAGAGGGTCAATAAAACAAAGTAAAAAGGGTGACTTAAAAAAGAAAGTGTCAAAAAAGGTGGTTGTCACTTCCTCATCTGATAAGGAAGAAAATGATGAACAGAATTCAACAGGTGATGGAAGCAGCGATGAGCAGAAAATTATGCCAGTGACTGAAAACTTAATGCTGTCTGCTGGTGCAGGATTTTGTCAGTCATCAGGTGTGCAAGAGATGTTCGTTTACATGTGCTAATAGATAGGTTTTCTGGTACTGATTTGGGAGCACACATTTCAATTTATACAGCTTGTCATTCGTGGAAAAGAGGATGTCGGTGTATATGGAGGGGCTTGAGAAGCTGTAGCCTGCAATGCCAGCAGGTGTTGCCTTGCAGCGCAGCTTTCAACAGCCTGTTCCTTCGCTTGGCTGCCCAGATACTATTGAGCAGAAGATGGTTTTAAGCAGTAGGTAACTAATGAGCTCCAATTTATCAGCTCGTAAGTTTAATAGTAGTAATTCTTGCCAAGGTAGAACTCCTTCGTCAGTGTGTTTTATCTTCAAGAAGTTAGAAAGAAATTCAGAACTGCTGAATTTGAACACTTGGCTTTAAAGGACTTAAAAAAGGAAGGGTAGTTTCCCCATTGCATGGACAGTGCACATCTTTAGCAAATGAATTTTAAACTAGAAAAAAAAAGAAATGTATTTTCTGTTTTAATTACTAGGACAGGTAAATTATTTACTCTTCGTTTGCTTCTAAGGGTGTTTCATAGGACTTTCTGTACATGTTGCATAGTTGTAGAATAGCAGTTGGGATGTAAGTTTTGTACTCTGCATAATATACAGCCCTGTAACGTTTGTTTTCTAAGATCCCAAGTTTAATTGCGTCTGTGTGTGTGTAATACTGTGACCTCTGTGTCCAGAGGTCTCTTCCAACATTAATTACTGTATGATTCTGTGAGAACCTGCCTTTGTTACATTATCTCAAAAGGAGGCAAACTTGCCCTTTCTCTTCATTTTTCTTTTGGCTTAATAGGTGAATAAATGAGGAGGTCTTTCCTGTGTCTGACCAAGCTATGCAGGTTGGTTGTTGAATAAGACTTAGAATCTGGTTCAACCAACAGAATATTACTCTTTATCCAGGCTTAAGAGTGAGGGACTTCCTGTGATCACCCCTTACCACGGTCGTGTCAGTCATCTGACTTGGTAATTCTAGGAAAAGCACGTGTTAAAACAAGTTGGAGCAAGCCTCTTGCAGCCTAGTTTTAGTCCTCTCCCTACAGGTGGAAAATAATCAATAGAGGTTAAGAATGAAGTGATCTCAGGTCATTAGGGTTGTGAGGTCTCTTTTCCTAAGCTTAATTTTGCTAATGAGCAGATTTGATTGACTGATGCATTAGTCAGAATCATAAGACAAAAGAAAAGGGGAAAGGCCTGGGAGCGTGTTAGAAATAATGAGTTCCTCTCAGTTCAGCCAGGGGAGCACAGAGGAGCTTAAAGGCAGGTTTTGTACTATGCTGTTGGTTTTGATGAGGTTTCCATCAAGACAATGTGCACATTGTGCACCTGAGTTTTGATACTGGCAGTAAGGATAGCACGTGTAGTTTGTAAAACATAAGTCTTTGCACAGGCACAACAAATGCACATGTGTCGTATTTGATACCCAGAAAGCAAAAATGGGCAAGAATTACTGTTCTTGAGTACTTCTTAATTAGCAGCAGGGTAGCTTGTAAGTTTGGTGAGTGATTCTGTAATGCCTTTGTTTGGACTTTTTCAATATACACGATTTCAGTAATGGAGCTTCTGACATGGAGCAGGGGCTTCTTAGGAAACTTCATTTCTGACTTGTAGGTGAAGTATTCAGTCTCCCTATGTTTTGGTGTAAAAAAAAAAAAACCAATCTGCTAGTATGTAGTAAGGGAAGAAGTGCAGGTTTCGTGTAGTAGCCAAGCATAACATGGATAAAAATGCTGCTTGAAAAGCTAGAGGCTTTTAATAATACAATATTATTTTAATAAAAATGTATATCTAAAATATGGGAGTTTATGTCAAGGTAACTGGGTTCTTTGCTAGTAGAAGAGTGGTGGTATTACCAAGCTGGTTTTGTATGGGAATTCTGGATGGAGGCAGTTGTTCATGTGCTGTGGTGTTTATTACTGGTTTACATGTATTAAGTGTTCATGTCTTCTGTTTCTTTGTTTCCCCTTCCTCCTCCAGGAGATGAGGGAGAGACTAAATCAAGGGCTGTTCCAATGGAGGAGGAGGAAGATGATGATGATGACGATCCTGAGAATAGGTATGATACCATCCGTAAGGACTTAAAAAAGATTATAACACACCCTAGGCGTGGGCGCAAACCAGCACAACGGAAGAGCAAGCAGGTTGTAAAAACCACGGCTGCCTGCCTTGTAAAGACTCGCTCACGGGCCTCCCGCAAGTTTGAACAAGGGGCCAGAAAACAGAGGCCAAAATCCAGAAATGCAAAGAAAGTATTTAGAAGTGTTAGCTAACACACCTTGCATAGGGTGTGTTATAAATGCACTGCAGCACTGTCCGGTTTATGTTCCCATTGAAAGTGGCAAGGATTTCACTCAGGCAGGTAAAAACCTACTTCTGATAAATGTGAATTTCAGCTAGTTACGTGGTAAAAGTACCTTTTAGAACATAAAAACTTGCATCTGTGCAATATGCAGTGCTAAAGATTTTCCGACTGAACTTCGTTTTATCACTGTTATCTAATTTGCTTTTTTAATTGAAACACCTTTTCTCAATAAAGAGAAAACACCAATATAGGGGAAAACAGGATTAGATATTTTCAGTTGTTCATTAAACTGAGTTTTAATCCACTAGAGAACACATGTAGTGACTAATGTGAGAGTTAAGGCCCTGATTCTACAAGCACTGTGCATAGGCTTAACTGGTATCAGAAACTAATGATACATACACACGTTTTAAGTCTTTGCATAGGCATTTTCAGAATTGTGGCTTATGCGTGCTTCAGTCTCAAGTTCAATAAAAACGAAGTGCTGTTGTAGCCAGCAAAATTAGCCTGGTTATAAGACATAGAAGCTTCATTGCCTGATGTGTGAATGCACAACATGAAGTATCGCTCAGTTCCGAGCCACAGTTTCTTTTTTTAGAAGCTATTGTAGTGAGCTAAAGAGTTGTTCAACAACTTTTTCTACAATATTTCAGAAACCGATTGATTTTTCTGGGCCATATTGCATGTGTGGGACCAGCTTCATAGCTTTGCACAGTTGCTGCTGGAGTCTTTTTCTGCTTCTGAGCCTTACTAGTTTAGAAGAGGGAATCTTTGTTTCACAGAGTTGTATGTTTTGATCTGTGGCTGAAGTAAATCTTCAAAACTCTGTTTTACATCCTTCACGGACCTCAGTTTAGCATCAAAACATTGCTGCTGATGTAGTTCTTGCTTGGTTTCAGCCATCAAATTTAATCAAATAATTCAGATTTTAGAAAGAGTTGCTCTTGAGGGGCTTGACAGCACAGGGTCATAAGCAGAACATGTAAACGCTGGTCATAGAAGATTCTGGTTCTTTAATTTCAGTCCTGTTTTGATTTTTTTCCTTCTTTTTTTCCTTTTTGTTTTTTTAAGTGTTTCTTGGTTGATAACTAAGCAAATACGCTTGTCAAAGTTCAGTGTTTACTTTACAAATGTCACTGGCAGATCTTAAGTATTAATTTAAGAAGTATATTGGGAAATGAATTAACCCAATTGATAACGATCAAATCATTAATATGAATTTGGGGTTTAAAAACCAGTTTCTGTACTTTGTTTTTAAGATGAATCTTTGTTGAAGTTTTTATTTAGGGGATACTTTGCCTCTATGAGATGGGGAGCTGTTTTGTCAATAAACAGTTTTGTCAACCTTCAGACATGTTAACTGGTAACTGCAGTCTGATTCTCAATTCGTCATGTGTTGTACTTGGCACCAAAATCAGGTACATAAACTGTAAAAAGATGGCACAAATTTCAAGAAGTTAAAAGCTTGTTCTTCTGTTTACTCAACACAAAGTGTTTAAATAGTTTGCCTGCTATTCAGATAAGTTGCCTATTTTCTTCCAGGCCAAAGAGGGTACCTAGTACCTACCGGGTATTTGTAGTGTGGGAACTCTCATGTTTGCAAGTCTCTAGTTTAGATGTTCTGTTATTTGAATACCTTTGGATGTGCATGACATGAATATTAATAGTCTTGAAATCATCTTTGCCAAAATGCAATATCCAAGTGGGTCATAATATGACATACAGTGCTGTATGCTTTCATCTTATGTTGTGTAATTATCTATTACTGGTCCTTCTGATCTTTTAAATGGTACTGTTTAATATGTTTGCAGTAGTTTTGTTTATTAAGAAGTCAATAGTGTATTAAATGCAGAATGCCTTTAAATATTTGATGGTTGCAATAAATTTTTGTAAAACGTTTTTCTTGTCCCAGCATTTAATTTAATACAACTCTGACAGCTTGAAAATCGGACTGTTCCAACAAAGACAGCACAGTATTTAGAACAAGGTGTTTGGCAGTTTGCACTGTTTTCTTTTGGTTTTTTTTTTTTTTATTAACATCATTTCATCCAAATATTCATCTCTGAAAGTATATTTTAAATGGTTCTATATTTTTTAGTTACATATCAAAGGCCCATTTAATTCAGTCGTGCTGTGGCTAAAAGAATAGCTAGCTTTTATTAGCTACATAAAAATGGCCTTCCCAGCCAAAAGGCTTGTTTTGGGCAACCTGATTGCTACAGGTAATTATTAGGTATTTATGAACACTACGTGTGAGTTGACATAATGCAGTTGGTAATAGGACGTCATGATCATTTACTAACATACAAAATTATGACTCTGAGGAGAATTACTTTTACAGTTGTAGCATTGTCTCACCAAGATTTTTGACAGTGTGTTACTGAGTCCATCATATCGGCACTCTCAAATTCCTGAGCAAGAATGGTGCAAATTGTGGTGTGAACTTAACTCCCCATCATGAAAGGCTGCACCTACTATTCTGTTTTTGCTGCATTGTCTGGAGGATAATTGAAAATAGTCCTATACTGAGACTAAGCAACCCCTGGGGAACTTCCAGCTAAAAGTGTTTTCTTTGAGCATAAGTTAAAAAATACATAGTGACCTATTCTTTATTTATTAATGTATATTGTTAGTGTCATTCTTACAGAGGTGAAATATATTTAAATCCGGAGTGATAGAAAATTATATGCTGTTATTTTATTCTAGACTTGTTTTTTTATCATGTCCTGATTGAGATTACAGTCCTGGTCTGCAAGGCGCTGTATAAATATGTGTTGGGAAAATGCCCTTTTAAGCAAATCTCACCCTGTGTTTAGATAAGACTGAGCAGGGCAACATGACATGCTCAAGGTTGCAGCAGATCAGTGGCAGAAGTGAGTGAAATGCAGGGGGGTGTCTGTTTGTTTCACTACCTGATCCCTGTGCTGGAGGTCATGCAGCTCTCTGTGCTTCTTAATTAAATTTGTTCATAGTGTTCAACTATTACATCTGATTGGCCAAGAATATCTTTTATGTCCTTGACTTGAGTAAATAGTACGGTATCTTTTGACTGTCATGGGTTTCTCTGGAAGAATATGAGCGAGGGAGTTTTCACACTTTCATAGCTTGTTTTTTTTTGTACTTGCAGTTGATCTTAATGCAAATACTGAAATATTAAAGCTGCCATATGAAGTTTCTTAGCTTAGAAGCCTGGTCACTTTAAATGGGTTTGTATCTTAAAATAGAAATGTGATACATCCTCCTGAACTACATAGGACTTAATTTGAAACCAGTTTCAAGAGTCCAGTACTTAATTTATTCTAATTCATATAAACCATTTGTTCTATCAGTCATTTGTCAGATGCATTAACAAGCCTTAATCTGTTTGCTACTAATATTGCTTACACTTTAAATTCCTGTCAGATGTGTAGTTGCATTAAAAATACGAATCTTTTAAATTCTGAATGTCTCAACAATGTCTTACATTTTTAGCCTAACATTGTACCAGTGGAGTGTGTTAAAGAGAATGTGGCTTCTTTCACTGAACAGACAGTTCCACCTCAGTTTTGTTCAGAGTGGTTGAATCTTTATCCTAGCTAAAAAATACTTCTTAATTTTCTGCTGCAGAGTACAAAAGCAATTACTTCTTAATGTTATAAATAGTAGTGATAAGGAGGAAAACAACAGCATCTCCTGGTTGTGGGTAGTGCATTTTGTGCATGGTAATTTTATGTGAATGATGCATTTGCTTTCCTTTCCCCTCTCTTGAAAAAACGTTTATAAAAGAACTAAGAAAAATGTGTGTCTTCTCTTAAGAGCCAAAGTCAACCTTTGTCTAAAAATATATAACCAAATTTTTAAAGGTGACTTATATGAGAGGTAAGTATGGCTGTACATGTACAAGTTGTGCTAACTTTGCTGATGCATTTGAGGACAGTCCAAAGTAAGTCAGAGGCAGTGTTTCTAGACAGCGCTTTCAGACTGAATGCTGAAATTTTGCAGTTCTTTTTAGTGTTTCTGCTTTTTCTGGGGTTTTTTTCCTTCTTCCGAAGCAAACTTTGGTGGGAATACAGTTATTTTTGTAAACAAGAGAAGTAGCCAAATTGCTGCCATCTGCGTTTCCTGGAGTAGGATTCAAGGTTACTAATTGACATTGAGAGCTCGTAAAGAGAAGCCAACTTGTGACATTCCAAGCAGTTTCAGTTTGAAGAAGTTGTGACCATTAAGAGATGGAAGGAGTCTCAGTTTCTTATCTAAGGAGCTATTTATTCTTGTTGCTATTATACACTGTGCGGTGGGTTTAAAAAAGAATATACAAACAAACAAACAACAAAAATAACCAAGTCCCTTTTCCAAATCCTCTGGAAGGTCCTAATGCAAAAAAAGCATTTGGAAGAGGATGTTACTTATCTATAGACTTCTAAGTTTTCATTGGGTTCACACTTTGATCTGTTGATGTATATGGAATCAAAGCTTATAATGAATACTGCATTTTATAGTTTTAATCAGCTGTTTCTTCGCAAGCCACTGCTCAAAAGAGGGGAGGTGTTTCAATGCTGATGGACAGTCTGTGGCTCACTGAGCAATCCTTAATCTTTATGAAATCATTTTACTTCCATCTTTTAATAATAACTGAATATTACAGTAGTTTTAGAATATTGTGTGTGTTTACGGCTCAAAAAAGTAGGAAATAAAATGGCATTGAAAAGTTCCTGTGTTTCAGGGACACGTTACATGCTGAAAAATGAATTTGGATTTCTTAAAACCTATTTTACATGCACTACACAAAAGTAACCGTTTAATTTTCAACTGTGTAAGAAGCTGTACTTAGAGATCACTGTTCCTTTGCTGTTTCCAAGTGAAGCCTAAGTTGTGGTTCAGTTTCATGGGTTTTGGCTGGTAGAAAAGCCTTTCCATTCTCCTGAAAGGCAAACCAGACCAGATTTGATCATTTAAAATTGATGACTGTGGGATGAAAACTGTATTTCTGATGTTTCAGTGAGGAAGGCCTTGTTTTATTCTTTCAGGGATTTTTTCCCCTGCAAGTACAGGTTCTCAGAACTTCACTGTTTTCCTGGGCTTTTGACATACTTTATATCTTGCCTTGGCTAGATTATTTTTATGTTGCAAGAGCATGAAAATCAATCATTTTTCCATAGTAACTACTTGTACGTTAGCTGAGAACACTCTTGTGCTGAAATGAAATGCAGGGAGCTGAGAGAACGCTTTGTGGAACAGGAAATAAGATTGTCATTTTTCTTTGAAGTTCAGGTCCTGTAATGTTCCATAAAACGTTTTTGTGTGTCTGAGTCAGCACACATACATTTTTTTAGCTATAGCTGCTTTTAGGCAAGTGCTTAGGCAAGGTACCTGTGGCATTCATTGTGGTTTTTTTTCCTCTGAGGCCTTTAATACTGGCAGGGTGGGCCCAGGCAACTAGAACAGTGACACAGTTGAAGGTGAGGTATGTGGAGATAGGACAATATACTCATTTTTGTTTAGTTTTTTAAACCTGTCAGTTAATGCTTATTGCAGTAATCTTTCTTTCCTTGTTGAAAACACACGTTCAGTGATGCACTGGTCTAAAAACTATTACTGTTATGTACACACCAGTCAGGTAGATTCTGTGCCTCAGGAAATGATTCTCATTGATTTAAATCAAGTAAGCATAATCATCATTGGTGGAGGGGGGAATGGTTTGAGTGATTGGGTTTGGTCTGCTGTGTTGTCATGTTCAGAGTTCATATAGATGCCTATCCCAAACTGACAAGAGTCCATTCAAATAGACCATGAATAAAATGAAATGTTTAACTCTGTACATTTTATAGTCATCTCCAGTCTTGCTGTACAGTGTGAAACATTTTTTTTAAGAAGCATTTACTCATGTTGCTTTCTAAAATCAAGTTAACACATTACACTTGAGATTCTGCTCATACGCTGACTTAACCACAATGACTCTTCATCATGTGTGTCTCTTTTGTTCAGCTTTCAACCCCTTTTTTTTGACGTTCAGAATGGTATAGGATTACACTTATCGTTCATAGATTGCCTTGAACAATGGAATAAATAGTTTTTTCTGTTTTACTTCAAAGAATTGCCAAGAAAATGCTTTTAGAAGAAATCAAAGCCAATCTTTCCTCTGATGAGGATGCATCTTCAGATGATGACTCGGATAAAGGAAAAAAGAAAACTGGAAAGCAAATTGAAAACACAGGAGATGATGGTGAGCACCAAAAACATCTGGGAAAAAGTGGTGCTGTGTTGCCTGTTGTCATTTCAAAGCTTACTTGGGAAAATTGTCATTTCTAAAGTTTCTTCAGTTTTCACCCAAAAGATTTCATTGATGTCGATAGGTAGTTGCCAGATAGAGGCCAATGTAGATGACATGAGGATTATCATCTCTTTCACTCTCCTGCAAGTGTCTCTTTTTTTTTTGTTAATAGTCTGATTTTTGTCACTAATTGAGAAGTCCTAGGGATTTGTGAGCAATAATCTATACATTCGGATGTGCAAACACACAGGAGAGATTTGACTAATGTGCAGTCACTGGAGCAGACGTTCCCAGTGTAAAACA
Organism: Psittacus erithacus; assembly: GCA_009867235.2. Taxonomy (NCBI): domain Eukaryota; kingdom Metazoa; phylum Chordata; class Aves; order Psittaciformes; family Psittacidae; genus Psittacus; species Psittacus erithacus. Next base: position 1,485 of record WYDI02028211.1, on the reverse strand, counting down.
GGTGAAATTTGAGGGAGCAACAACATGTTGTTGCCTGTGATTTCCTGGAGAAGCACAGAATTGAGCCTCCATTCTTTTAACTTCAGCTTTTAATTCTTGCCATGTTTAAGTAAGAAAAAAAATGACCAGTGTGCATGTGTTACTGACTCTTATCTCTGACAGAAGAGAATGAAAAGGAAGATAATTCTGAATCAGATTCAGAGGAAGAAGAAGAAGAGTCAAAGAAGCCTAGATACAGACACAGGCTGCTAAGGCACAAGCTGACAATGAGCGACGGAGAATCTGGTGAAGAAAAAAAGACAAAACCAAAAGAGAAGAAAGAAGGGAAGCGCAGAAATAGAAGGAAAGGTACGTAACCCAAATGTGCTTTGTCACACCAAGTACTTGCTTCTATAAAATAAGTACAAAGCATGCCTGAATGGAGATCTGGAATTCTGTAATTCCACAATCTCCACATGAGCTTCTTCTATATGAAATCTAGAATTCTCTTACCTGGGTTTAATAGCTTTATTTAAGATGTTGACTACAAATGCAGCTGTCTCCACTTATGTTATCCTCTGAATTGGATCAATTTTGTTGAGTCTTAGAATATGAATCTTAAATAACAGAGGCCAGCCCAGTACGTCCACTTTGTGAAAGTCTTATCCTTTGTGTAGTTTCTCCCTTTAACGTGGACTATTATTAGGCCCGTGTGCTTCAGGAATTTCTCCAGCCTGGAATTTGAATGTCACAAGCTGTAGTTGAACACCAGATGGCACTGTGAAATGGTGCTTGGCTTGGAGCTTTAATTTCCATCCTTGCATGCAAGAACAAAGAACGTGTCAGCCCCTTGAGTTAATCGTTTTGAGCAGGGGAGTGGAGCGATAGTAAAGATAAATGCTTTTTATCAGTGGTCAGTGTGGTTGATGTTGATAGTGTTTCATGGCAAGTGGAAGTAAGAGTACATGGTACTTTGCTGTTCTTGGTGTTGCACTACTGCCAGCCATCTTTTGTGGTGTTCCACAGACTAAAAGATGCAGTGTGATTTGTTTGCCATTTTCCTTCATGAAAACTCTCATTTTTATCTGAATATATATTCATGCTTTCCTTCCTTATGGAGTTATAACTCTACCAACAACATTTCTTTCATGTAATTACTAATTGTAAATTACAGCAGCAATGTGCAAATACGATGCAGCCAGATTAATTCTCAGGATTCTTTAGTGTAAGTCTCTTAATTTCACTAGTCTCAAGTAGACCAATCATAGTCATAGAATAGTTAGGGTTGGAAAGGACCTTAAGATCATCAAGTTCCAACTCCCCTGCCATGGGCAGGGACACCTCATGCTAAACCATGTCACCCAAGGCTCTGTCCAACCTGGCCTTTAACACCACCAGGGATGGAGCATTCACAGCTTCCCTGGGCAGTCCATTCCAGTGCCTCACCACCCTCACAGTAAAGAACTTCTTCCTTATATCAAATCTAAACTTCCCCTGTTTAAGTTT